>PVIR01018815.1:10179-32978 GCA_004026965.1 Petromus typicus | reverse complement strand
GGGCCTTTCTGGGAGCATGGTAAGTGGGTTCTTCCACTGCTGTAAAGGGAGAGGGCTGGGGCAGAAGGGAGAGCGAGCCCTGGGCGAGGGAATGGGAGCGCAGGGTAATGGAAAGGGGAGAAGTATGTTTGTAAGAGAGAAAGGTTTGCGGCCAACATCTCATTTGGAAGGATTCGAAGAATTTTCAATTCAGAGATTCTTCCTTTCTGGCACACAGGTTGCTGTGGTGGGCATGGAGGACAGAGGGAGATGTGAGTCAGACATCTGTGGTCTCAGGGAAGCCCTCCCCTCTCTGCCCGGAGGTCACTGTGCCAGGATGGCCTACAGGGGTCAAACGAACTGATTCGCTGGTGTGACGCCTGTCACTGCAGGCAGGGAGGGCATACCTGGGCCCTGAGCCAAGTCTGGCCCTGGAACCTCACGTTGAACCTTTGGGGCAGATTTACCTCCCCAGTCCGTGAGGACCGCCCGGAAGCGGCTAGGATTTGGAGCTTAACAAAGGATGAATACTAAAACTGAAGAGTCGGCAAGAGAAGCTTCCTCACCTCAGTCGGGATGATCCTGGAGAACACTCGAGGGCTCCAGCGGGGCAGGAAGGAGCACACCTCTCCCTGACACTTAGCACGAGCACGTCCTGATGGCCACCAGCCAGCAGCTGGGCAGGAACAGAGAGAGGAGGACGGGGCTGGCTGAAGGCCCAGGGACCAGGACCGAGCCGCAGCGGCCGGGAGACCCCGTAGGAACAGAGCGAAGTGTTTGTTTTCCTTTCCTGGACTGGGGGAGATAAGGGACATTGTGGAGGCCATGACAAAGTACAACAATTGGTCAGGGGCATTAATTTCTGCTCATTGTGTGTGTTTTCCAAGCAGTATCCTACCCTAAGCGTTTTTTTTTTTTAAATATTGCACCAGTCAAGTTAACACCCGAAAACGAGGCTTCCATTTCTCCCCTGCTTTGTTAACTCCCTGGCCTGACATTACTTCCGGGATTCCTCTGGTTACTTTCAAGCCGCTTCAGAGAGATAGGAACCTTGTAACAATGCCTTTTGTCAAGAATGCTTGAAATCCCATGGACTCTTGGCTCTCTGAAAGTATCTCTGCTTCTAACAGGACTTTTATTAATTAGTTTCTTCTTTCAAGATTCCAGCCTTCCAGAGATGCTTTGAAATGTAACTTTTGCTTGCATTACTCCTTCTCTTAGAATAGCCTTCTTCTCAGCCTTAGAAAGAGTCTGATAATAACCAATTTGGGGCTTCACAGCAGAAAACATTAGTACTAATAACGCCAATTTTCTATTACACGAAAAGGCAAGAACACCATGAGATTTTGATTTTGACTAAATCCACAAGCTTGGATGCTAAAAGGATAGATTGTTCTTCTGGGCTTCTTAGGATACAATTGAGTCAAGTTTATGTTAGCATGAAAATTAAATTGTGAATATTGTTATAATGGAAATTTCTTACATTTGTAAGCCAGTCTTTTCATCAGAAACTGAAAAGAGGGGAAATATGTAGCCTGTTACTTCTCTTGCTTAATTCTGTATTCTGCTTAGTCTTTTGATGTTAATAGTTTAAATTACTCTGAGTACTTTTCCACCACGCGGGTTTCAGCTCTTCTTTCAAACATCTATAGATATAATGATGTGCTTCCCCCAGAAGCCATGCGTTTTGTGAACTCCTTTAGAACCCTCCCCAGAGAAGGTGCATTTAATAGACGAAAATGTCATGTTTCATTAGTACATTTGCGCTCACATAAATTTAGTTTTCAGAAAAGATAGTGCTTGTAGAACTGAAACCAAAATTGACAAATTGTGCCTCTGTTTTAAAAGCTGAAATCCTCAAATAGAGAACATTCTCACACATGTCAGCCTGAATCCATAAAACATTTACTTTCCCCTGGAATAAAAATCCTGCTGCTAAGACTCTTTCGCAGGGAGACAAATCTAGAGACACGTGTCCTGAGCCCAGGAGGTCACCCGGCTAGCTTCTGTGGGCTTTATCCAGGAAATAGCCCCTGGGTAGATGTGGATGTGGAGTCAAGGACACCTTTACCCTCACTGGGCATGTGACAATATGACATTATGACACTAATGACATCTCACGTCTCAACTGATCTCCACCTTCCAAGCCAATGGTCAGCTATGCCTCATGTAGAAAGGCCTTTGAGTTAAGGAACCAAGTTGATTCCATCCACTAGAGACACTCGCTGGCTCAAGGGTTGTAAAACGCACCGTGTAAGTGAACAGCGCTTCTTAAATAGGGATTTACATTCTTAATTTCAGATCCTACAAAAATACTCTCTCCGGGCCTTGAAAGCCCCACGCCACAATTAGATGCAGAAACGCAGGAGTCTATCAGAGTATCAAGATCTACAGTTCTGGACTCGGTGTAGAGTCCAGATCCTGACTGTGCCACTTAGGGGTGCTCAGGAACTTGGGTCAAGGGACTTAATCTGTCTGACTTATTTCGTCAAACAAAGGGATATGGTAAGGCCTAAACCAAACGTCTTTCCTCATTTATTTAAGAAATAACTACCAAAAACCCTCAATGTACCTGGGCCTGGCCTATATGCTGAGCAGACAGCAAGGGTTAAGCCAGTAAAGCTTCTATCCTCACAGTGATTGATACTTTCCATGCTTTATTTTTTAACTAATGGATGCAATTGTATATATTTGGCATATACAACACATTTTGAAACATATATCTTGTGGGCTGGCTAAATTTAATTAATGAATAACTTACATTACTTCATGTAGTTATTTTGAGGGTGGAACTTAAGTCTAATCTTAGCATTTTTAAGACTATATTACGTTGTCATTCGCTATAGTTACCAGGTACTATGAGGAGTTCACATATTAATTTAAGGGGACAGATTACAGAGAGACGTGTCTGTGTGTACATTTGGGTAGTAAACATGAAGAAGAAACATTTAAAGCGCATCCTCTGGTGATGGTGTTGAGAACAGAACAGAGCTGTGTGATAAGAATTCAAGCAAAAAATAATGGTAGCTTAGACTCAGGGGACAGATTCACAGTCTGCATGTAAGAGTGAAGATGACAGTCTGCTGAGGGTTTGAAGGTGGAGTCCAATAAAAAGCAAGCAAGGAACATCCCAAACTTTTGGATTTAAGAAGTGACCGAATGAACAGTGGAATCATTGACTGAAATGAGGAGGCTCAGGAGAGGAGCGAGTGTTTACATGAATATATGGGGGAGGAGTGCGTGTGTGTGTGTGTGTGTGTGTGTGTGTGTGTCCAG
Source organism: Petromus typicus (assembly GCA_004026965.1). Classification (NCBI taxonomy): domain Eukaryota; kingdom Metazoa; phylum Chordata; class Mammalia; order Rodentia; family Petromuridae; genus Petromus; species Petromus typicus. Next base: position 29,723 of record PVIR01018815.1, on the reverse strand, counting down.
ATGAGGAAATTAAGAGTTCAGTTTTGGATATATTTATTCTTCGATGCTTATAGATATATAAGTAAAGCTACTGCGGAAGAAGGGGAATATGCAAGTTTGTACTTCAGGGTAAGGAGTCACAGATAATATAAACAGGAGAATCACCAGTGTCCAGATGGTACTGAAGAGCCTGAAACTAGACCAGAGCTAGAAACAGCCCAACAGGAAGGCCTGGACAGAGCAGTATTCAGACATTGGTCCAAAGCAGAGGAGCCAGCAAAGGAGAGAGTTAGCAGGTTGGAGTGGGAGGCGGGGGCCCGAGAGAGGAGTGTCAGGAGAATTCCTCGTGGGTGGAGTTGGCAAGGCATTCCACACCATACGTCGGGGATCTCACTTCCGGGGCAAGAGACGTAGAAACACGCTCAGGCATAAGAGATTCGCTCACCACACACGCCATGTAAGGAACCGCTGGTCTGAAAGATCAGTAGCAACAAAGCCCGGTCTCAGCGACGCCCATCAGGAGACAACACCCTGGAGACTGAGTTCTCGATTACACAGTGCGGGAGACGCACAGCGTCAGCAACTACTTGTGGCCAGAACGCGTGGGTCTGGGAGGCAAAGGATGGAAAAGCCAGGCTCCTGTCAAGATTACATTTAATGGTCCACGCACAGGACTTCTCCAGGTGCCTTGCAGCTTTAATGTCTGCTAGTCTGGAGGTCTTGGTACGCAAGGGAACAATATGTCTGCCAGGAGCCACAAAATTGAGGCTGCTCTCCTGGATGTACCCCTGGCCAAGGGGGCCTCTCCTTTACACAAAGAAAAAGAAACTGCTGTAGCGAGAACCCTGATCCCGTTTGCAAAGCAGAAACTGCACTGTGGATGCACATCAGGAGCTAGAACGATGCCTGCAACCCAGTGGGTATGTCCTAGTACCTTTTTGTGTTCACCAGGATAAGAGAAAACTCCCAGAAGCATACAAAGCAGGGCCATTGCAGGATGGAGGTTTGGGCCAACCCATCCACGAGGAACCCTAGAGAGGTCCAGGTGAGGGAATATGCAAAGGCTACAAGAGTGACAGTGTGGCCTTTGACCAAAAACAGTACCTAGAGCTCTGTCTATTTTCTCTCCTGCGTGTGTGTATTTTAACCAGTTCCATCTTTCTTTGCTCTTTTTTTCTCATTATTTTATATGAGGGATGATTAACGGTGATTACTTTCACCCTTATATCATTTTACGTGGACTTGTGAACCCACTGATCATTGTACCAAGTATGTAGCAAAATTCTAGGTCCCAGAAAGAAGGCAGGTGTTTGACATAAATCTCATCCTTCATACAAACAGCGTGAGCTCAGCAAACCACACTCATCATTCAGGGATGGGCTGAGCTCCCAGACTCCAGCCATATGCAGCCTCTCGAGTGGCCTTGGGGTGTGGTCTCAGGCCTGCCAGAGTCATTCCTTTCTGCAGTGTGAACTGCTTCCTCACATATCTGAGGACCCGTTCTAGCCTCGAGGTGTTTTCTAGCAACCCTCGAAAGGCATGAAAGATAGACAAGATGGGCACCTCACTTGGTGACAGCCCAGAGGTGAGTCCTGGCTGCGGCCCAGAGAGCTGCACAGTGCAGCCAGTAATTCCAGGGATCACGTGGGAACTGCTGAGAGTAATCTAAGCGCACGTGCAGACAGGCCACAGCCCACTGTTTGCAGAACAGGCCGTCTGCTCGGGCTCCACGCAGATGGGAGCTGCCCTCCTCTGAGGTCTCTGCACCCAGGCCCTCACCTGCCCTTTGCCCGCAGTCTCTCCTGCTGCAGGCCCACCTGCATGCCAGCCCCACTTCCCTCAACCATGGCAAGAACTATGGCAACAGCCTTTCACCTCCGTCTCTGGGCCTTGCCTGGCTCTCCCTCCGCCCAGGGGGCATCTTACCACCACCTCCCAAGCAGTCAGCTTCCTAATGTTGCCAGGTGTCCAGGGATCGTGGGATTTTCTTGCTCTGCCCGAAGACTGGGCTGGGCCAACAAGTGAACAGGTAAAAGATAGCTTTTATTTAAAGGAAAAGAAGAAAAGAGAAAAATAAGAAGAGATGCTGGAGGATGGGCCACGGCAAGAAAAGGAGGACAGCCGAACGGGAAGACCACAGCAGTGGCAGCCAGATTGATGGCAGCCGTCCCTTACAGCCTCCCAGATCCCATCAAAGAAGTTGTTTTGCCTACACTTCCCAGAGGTAACTGACAGGTCACGTCCTGTTTCAGCCAGCCTGCCGTGCCCTAATCTCCAACCTACTGCGCCCACAGGTGGGTAAGCTGTGTTTACGTCCGTAGAGGAAATTGTCCTAGAACTTGGGAAAGTCAGTTCAGCGAATGAGCGAGGCTGTCAGGATGGGAGGTAGGTGTTTCAATTGATTCCATAAATCTTAAAGTCTGACCAGTTAAAAAAATCCTCCGTTAGCTCTCTAAAGCCTGCATACTAACGTGCAGGCTACATGGCACAGCACGGCACAGCTGATGCATTCTCATTCATTCCCTCATTCACTCAGTGACTCGTGTTTCTGTTTAGCTGCTGTTGTCTTGGGGCTCTGAGGATCAGCCTTGCACATACGAGGTGAGTGTTGCTCCCCAGTCTGCATTTCTGCTCATTTGTTCGTTTATTTAACACAGGTAGACCTAGTGCTGCATGCTGGAAGTATACAAACAGTGCCCATCTTGGCTGCTCCAGGGCGTGCAGCTAAGGGAAGAGGGATTTCCTCCAATAGGGAACATCTGAACTGAGGCGGGTGGTGTGAAGCTCCAGACAAAGGCTTCTACCCACTCACAGAGGGGTACACAGCCTCGCCCTTCCTGCCCTCCTTCATGCCAGCTGCTCCCAGGGCATCTTAACTGAAAGTGAGCTTTCCCTATCCAGGGTTCCCATAACATATGCTCCCACTTCTTAGTGAATTCCGGAATCTCTCCCAGTGATCTCTTCTCAGGCACCATTCAGTGCAGGGTATGAAATATACTAAGTTACTGCTGACAGAAAAACTGGGCATCCCGAGGCCCTCCATGCTTATCTGCCAAGTGGAAAGGCCTGCTGAGGCCCACAGGGAAGACCCTGCCTTCCAGGAATACTGCCCTGACTTTCTGGCAGAAGCGAGGGGTGGACACAAAGTCAGCGCAATTATCTAGATGCAGTACAACAAACACTGCCAAGATGGCAACTCTTGAAGCATTTAGGCATTTCAGGTCCTCTCCTAAGACCTTTACAGTGGTCACCTCTGCTGCCTCTCTGCTGAAAGAGGCCAGGGACCTGCACAGGGCGATGCAGCTGGTTGTGAGCAGAGTCAGGACTGAACCGGACACAAGGGGCTTTAGTGCCGGGTCCTTCACCATGGCGTCCTGCACCCTCTCCTAGGACCCCATGCCTGGCAGACACAGAGCAGGAGCAGGTGGAGCAGCTGGAGTGATGGGGCACCATGGGTAGCTTTCCTGATGACCCTGCTATGGTGGTTTACAGTTACTGGGACAGCTCCGTGTTCCTAGAGAGGCTGAAGAAGGCAGGACAAGTATATGGGATGGCTCGGTGCCCTCTTAGCTTCTGGCATTGTTTACAAGGCTGTCCATGAAGGCAGGTGCCCAACCTCCTGTCTCCTCCAGGTTGCCCCAAAGGATGGAACATGGTTCCAGGAGCTCAGAGGGTAGTGAGAGACACCTGTGTCCCACAGCACGTGTTCCCCAGCCAACAGGACCGTCAGAGGGGACTGGAACAGTCCTTCCTCCCTCCAACAGACCCGAGTCAGATGATTTGCATCTGCGGCCACCAGGACTTGGCCCCCGTGGAGCCTGTGATCTGTTCCCAGATATCGTAACACATTCTAAAGCCAAAATGCAAAAGCGATTTACTCATTGAAAATCAAAGAGGACAATGTCTGATCATCCTGTTACTGAGGAAAATGAAAAAAATCTTGACATGACAATTGTCATTGATAATGGCATGTACTTGACTTGCATGTTCCTGGGGCTGATTATTGTAAAATGTGATTTTAGAAATGCTGCTAATCAGGAGGAACTTGGGGCCACCCTGGGAGAGGAGCAAGGACAAGGGAAATTCTAGCTGTGGGGAGCTTACTCCCACAAGAAAGCCACCGTGACTCCTCACCCCACAGTCTGAAGGACCAGCATCTCAGCCCCAGCCTCAGGGCCTCTGAGTACAGCAGACACCGCTGGAAGCCCCGCCCAGACCACGGCCTGGTCTATCCTGAGAGCAGCCCTTGAGCCAGACCTAGATGAGACCAGTGAACCATTCCAAGGAAATGAGCTCTTGGTTTGAAGAAAGCAGCCTCTTCCTGGTAGTGTGGGCCCTTGGAGAAGAGGTCCCAGCCCCACTTACAGAGGGGCACTGGCCAATGAGATGCACAACACTTTGGGGTGACACAAAAGGACCCTAGCTTGGCCTTTCCCTTCTGGGCCCAGCGTTATTCTCTGTACAAAGATAGTCCTGCTCACAACTCGCTGTGCCTAGAGGTGAGGGAATGTACTGGATCACCCTGTTCTGGGATGACACCCATCAGAGTGTGACTAATGGGTCCTCTAAGGCAAGACAACCTTCACCCACAGAAGCACAAGTTCTGTCTCCCCACGAGAGCAGGTAGCTCATCCCTCTTGCCTGAACCCCAGTCTGGTGCTGACATAGCACACACCACAATGCATTATCACCACTCTTGGTTCCCTGAAGGCAAAGAGTGCTTTGGATCGTTGACTAAGGAAACACTCTACCGTGTCTAACTCAGTGGGTATGTGTGTCAGGCAGCATTCCATCACTACAATAAAATACCTGAGCTAACTAATGTATAAGGTGAATAGGGTTATTCTGGCTCACAGTCTCAGGGAACCCAATGCTTTCAAGCCTTTGGTGGGGAGCCCCAAAAAGGGAAACTGCTCACCTCATACCAGGAAGCAAATGAGACAAAGGAAAGGGCCAGAGGACTTCCCAGGAGGTCCTCTCCTAAAGGCACACAGCACCTCCCCAAAGACACCTAAAGGACCCTGGCTGTAACACAGGCTCTTGGGGCCATCTGACCTCTCACCTGTAGCAGCATGAGGACTTTCTTGCTAACCACAGTGCTGGTGGCCTGGATGCCACTGAACTAAAGGACTTCATAAGAAAAACAGAGCTCCTCGCCAGGCACCTGGTAAAGACACAGAGCTGCTGCCCTGGGCAGAGCTGAGAACAACCCAATGGGGGCATCATTTGTCACCGTGGAGCCTGACAGGTTATAAATGCGCTGCGGTCTGCCAGACTCAGAATACTCAGCCCAGCCAGGGAAGGTAGGTGGTGGGGTAGCTTCTTGCAGACAGAATGGGGGCAATGTCCGATGTTTCGCTGGTAGTCACAGAACTCGGACAGAGAGGCGAGGCCACTGCTCCTGGCCCACATGGGGCCATGGCCCCAGAGAAAAGCCACCAAGTCCTCTGCCGTAGGTTAGACCTGCATATCCTCACTCGTAAGGTCCTCCTGGGCACCCCCAAGTCACTCAGTGAGAAACCTAATCGCGACTGCCAAGATGTCTTTGGAAGAAATATCTATTCAGTCTTTGGGATGTGGCTGAAACTTTTGCACATCACAGGGAAGCAGAAAAAAGAGATTTGACACGGTCCGCATTTTCCCAAGCACTTTCCAGGCGTATCGGCTGAGGGACAGGAAGGCAGCCTAGGTCTGTATGTTTATCTCCAGACCTGCTGCAGGCACAGGAAACCTAATGAGAAGAGATGAATGTGATGTTTGTTATGCAGGGAGGGTACTGGTGGACAGTTACATCTGCCATCCCCTAAATTAGAGCTATTTGTTCTCATAGAATTAATTGCAGAAATAAATAAAATTTATCTTCAATATTTGGCATGTGATCTTAAAAATTAGAATTCATGAGCTCACATTTTCAATAACTCACATATAAATATAGACAAACGGATGTTCTAATGCAAATTTAATATACAGTAGTTAAATTAATGATTTTTCTCAGTTCGTTTTTAATTGGGAAAAAAAATCCTCATAGCCACACCATATAAATCAAACTCGCCGGCACACTGGCGTGATAGAGAAGTCAGCACGTTCGCAGGCCATGCATCAAGATCTGATTTGCTTAAAATAAATGGCTCCTGCTTCCAGCTCCACACGCAGCATCATGTTAATGCATATTCATAACTGGGCATTTCTTTTTTTCTCTTTCGGTCTTTCTATTTTCTGGATTGAAAACATAACCAAGGACATTTGTTCCCCAGGGCCACATGGGTCAGGAATGCTGCATTCGAGACGATTAAAGACGTGATGAAGCTCCTTCTGCTGCCCGACACACAGCGAGGAAGGGCGCCGGCTCCGGGACGGTGCATGCGCCCGCCTGCGGGGCCCGGCGGCGCGGCCCAAGGAGATGGTGAAGGACAGGACCCAGGACGCGCGCGCCGCTGCTAATTGCTCCTGCGCGTCGCTCAGCTCGCCTCATCCGCAGTGATTGCCTCTCGATTTCATGCTGGATGGCTATACTGCTACCCTGAGCCTCTTGGTGAGTTTGTGGACCGTACCAAAAAGACGTTTTTATCACGGGTTTAATGCTCCATGGCTGACAGGGAACAGGCGAGAGACAGAAGCGATGCTACTGCTTGGGCATTAAAGGGACCATTAAGCTCCGTGTTATGGACAGGTCCCGTTTGCAGTTACATGCCCAGCGCAGGGCTGAAAGTGATGGGTAAGCAAAGGTAACAGGGAAGGGGAGGGGCGCTCACCTTGCCTGGCCAGTGCTGCCCTGCAGCCCCGTCCCCTGCCCTCCTTGCTCAACCTTTTCTCACCAGAGGTGGATTCCAAGGAGAGCACGATCTGTGAGAAGCCAGGGCCTTACCTAGCTCCACGCAAGCAATTTAATCTCTGACTTGCGGCTCAGCCACCTTGAATGTCTGAGCAGAGATGGCAGCCACTGGTTCGAGCCCTTTCTCACCCCGCAGCCCTCCTGCGACCGGGACTTCAAAAGTCAATCCTTCAAGCGCCCGCGGAGGCCTCGCTTTGATTCTCTGCAGAGAGGTGCACAAAGGATCCGCATCAGAACTAATCCCTGGCCTTTCTCTCTGCCTTCGAGAATCGAAGGACTCGTCACTGTGATACAGTTTGTGAACACGCGCATTCGACCACAGGATTCAGCGCACTTCAACCCATGGGGAATTGTCCACTTGCTACAAAACATGGAGGCGTGGATACCGCCCAGAAGGTCGCGGTCTGCAGACAGCTGCGAGGAGGGAGTAGGCATAACTTACAGAGACGCCTTGGGGCAGCTATAAATAATCGGCAGCCCCGGACCACTATGCATTGTTCTATGAAACATCCTGCTCCTTCCCAAAGAGAACCTCCAGGAACTGAGATTGATCTGTGACAAGATTTCAGTAGCAGCCATGTCCCTGTAGTCTGTACTCCGAGGACCTGATCTAAAGAGTCTATAAAAATATTTTTCTAACAAATAGTAGCCTTCTCTTTTGAACCATATGAGCGGGACCTGTCTGGCCCTAACAGGGTCAGCCAAGCAGAGCAATAGAACCTTAATTTTCGAATCCAGAGCGGCAGCTCCTCTGGCATGGGGTCATCAGGAGCCCAACGCGAGGACCCGCACCTCTCCCTGCATGGGCCTGTCCACGCTACTGGCTGGTCCCTGGAGGTCCTTCTACCAGAAATCTGGCTTCTAGTCCTTTCCTCATTCAGTTCAAAGTGGGCTTGCTCAGAAGGGACATGGTGGCCAACGCTGGGGCGAAGGACACTGCGGTCCCAACAAAGAATCTGTGCACACAGCCGGGGACACCAGGGTCTAGCACGAGTTGTGTCTACAGAGAGAGAAACAAACAGAAGTGCAGAAAGTGGCAGACAAGCCAAGAGCCGTGCGTGTGTCTGAAAGCAGCGCCATGCTCTCTGACCACTGTGGGAAGTCCACGCCGTTTCATGGTGTTGCCACGAGGGGGACACTGCTCGGCCTCCTCCGCTCTCCCCCGCAGACCACACAAAGGGACTGACTGAGCCTAGGAGGAGACCTCTTCACGTAGAAGATGGGCACCCTGGGAATCTGACACCACCGGGCAGGCCACACGGGTGGGCGCAGGCGCTGCTGGCGGACGCCTGCAAGGCCCCAGTGCCTTCCAGGGACTCCTTAGAAAGCCCCATCTTCACCCTGTGCCAGCCGTGCCCTGAGGCTTATCAGCCCTGACATGTCCCAGACCCATTTATTTTCCTTATTCTCCCCACAGTCACTTCTAGAGGCGCATAATTTCCCTGGCAAATGGTGCACTTGTCAGACGCCCTGATCAAGAGGCCTGCACTGGCTTCTGTGAACCGCCCATGCCGCGTGTGGAAGGAGCCTGCTGGTTGGCACAAACTCCTGTTTGCCTCCAATGCTAAATGAAAACCATAATTAAGAGCATCCCACACATTTTCCTTGACAAAGCCACCAGCCCTCTGGCCCTTGCTGGCTTAGAAACATGTTATGTACGAAAGTTAACAGCCCAAAACCCACACCACCACCTGCGTCCAGGCCCCAGCCCCTCACCCAAGAGCTCCTTTTAAGCAGCATTTTCAAGCTCACCTCAGTTTCTGCACCTGCACAGTGGGAAACGAGAGTGGCTGACGGGACTAAGTGAAATAACACTACAAAGGTCTGAATAGTTTCTGGCACACAGTAGGCACTTTGTAAATATTTGTGCAAAGAAATGAGGCCCACCCCTGGGCACCCCATTTGGTGCAGCACAAGTGGTGATCATATCTGTTGGATGTGGCTCCAAAGCCAGGCTGATAACACAGTATGGACAAACGACATACATGTCCATGTGACTCTTATCCGTGCAGTAAGGACACATCAAATGGGCAGCAGGACATTACTGTCCTCATCTCATACACAGAGTCTAAAGCAAGAAGAGTGAAGAAATGACCCACTCAAAGTGATAAGGCTGGAATGGAAGCAGAGCTCCGTGATCAGTCTCTTGCTTTCACTGCAAACTCAGGAATGAGAGTGTAATGATCCAGGGCCTGACCCTGGGCGCCGTGGAGACACATGGCTACGGACTTCTAAGGAAGGAAATTCACAGTAAAAGTCAGATCGCACTAATGGAGCAGCAAGACACAGAAGACCAGGTCAGCCTGGACCCCGAGGTGGGGGGCAAAGGCTGAGACACGGAAGGTGAGAAGTTCACAGGGTCAGGACTGGAGATGGCAAAGTAAAAACAAAATAAAATATCCACGGGCACAGAGAAGGCCCTGCGTGACAGGAAAACCAGCAAAGACTGCTGTGCACTGTAGACCGGGGAGACAGGAGGAGCGCTCAAAGTGGGGAGACGGTGCTGGAGCTCTGTGTCTAGTAACTCAAGAGCTCACTACTGTGTCTGACACGTGCCTGCGTGAAGATAGGGACGAGGTGACCAGCTCCTTCCTGGGAGTGGTGACAACTAGAGAGCAGGAGACTTGAAGGGCGGGAAATTTCTTGAAACTGAACTGGTAGGTCTCTGGACAGCCTTTCATCCCTCCCGCTCACCAAGGATTGCGACAACAAATTCACACGGTGTTGAGTTGCCAGGACTCCCAGGTGGTTTATTTACACATTTTCCCTATCCTCCAACTGCCCACATTCAACTCTCAAATTAAAAAGTTACGAGGATTTAGATGCAGTTTCTGTGAGCAGAGATCCAAAATGATCATTGTCTAAATAAAAGAGACATTTATCTCTCTTGCTCAACAATTTGGGCACCGCCATGGCATAGCAGATACAGGATTTCAAGAGCCCAGCCTCCTGTGGGACTGCTCCATCCTCTCAAGGGTCCAAGACGACTTCCCTGCCTCTGCCACTCCCCCCAGCTGCCCATCCACAGCAACGGCATTCCGGATAAAGTGGGAGAGGAAGCAGAGGAAAGAGAAGACACAGGTTTTCAGGGAACATTCCGGGAGTGGTTCAGCTCCCATTGGCCAGCACTCAGCAAATACGCAAATTCAGCTGTCAAGAGGGCTGGGAAGTGGAATCATGTGCCCAGATAAAAACTGATGCTTCTCAAAAAAGGAATGGATCTTAGGGAACAATCAGTTCTCTCTGGCAAACAGAAGAAAGGTTTTTGTGCTTTGTCATTGACTTGAAAATGTTTTATGACTTAGCCTCACCGTAGTCATCGTTCTCCACTTCTCTCGTCCTAGCCTTTGGAGGACAGATCGGAGATTCTGTACACAAAGCTCACACAAAAGCCAGACAACTGGATTTAGCCTTCAAGGGGGATGAATAGGTCTTGTGTGGGACTAAGTTTTTTCTGAATTCAATTACTCTGATTTCCTCAGTAAACATGTGTCTTTGGTGGGAACTATGACAAGGCAGCTTGGTCCTCTTGCTCCAGGGCTATGGGAGCCCTGGCCAGTCCCCCTTCCCAGCCTCTCCACACAGCACAGCAGCCACTCCCTTGTCATCTGCCCTCCTGCGGTCCTGAGAGTGTCATGTGCTCTGGATCCAGTTTTCTAGTCCCTTACTCCATTCTCTGCAGAGTGGCCCTGCTGGTGAGCCTGCGTCCTCTTTCTCCCCTTATCTGCCCCTGATTCAGCTGCAGAACCCACTCTTCAGATGCCATCTTGGGCCACCCCTGCCCATGTCCTGACGCTCCTGTGTCAGTTCCACCTAGGGCAGGAGTTCCTACCTCAGGGGCAGGGGTCCTCATCAACAGCAGATGAGCTCGTAAATCCCGTCTCTACATAACGTTCATAGACTATTGCTTGAGCCAAACCACTGTGGCATGCAGCACTTCAGCGTCTGTAAACCTTTCACCTCCATCTGCACATTTTCGCAGTAGCCTCGGGGTATCTGGCCACAGCTGTGAGTGCTTCTAGCAGACCCATCATTTATTCCATCTGTAGACAGCAGTACTCGCTGTGCTGAGGATCCTCAAAGCAAACTCTGAGCTACTTGTTGGGGAGCCAACGCCCCTGAACAAAGGGAAGCTTTTCCCGGAGGGTGCAGGCTCCTGTCTGTCAGGCCCCACCCTACGTAATCAAGTTTAACATTCTTTACTCCTAAAATTCAACCCATAGCACAGGTGGGCGTGTAGGTTCGGCATTTCTACTGTCTCAACAAGATGTCCCCAGGGTCCCCACTGAAACTCCTCCCTCACCCAGCTTGCCCTGGCCTTCCCAGCCATGGCTGCTGAGAACACACTGTCTCCTCTCCCTCGCATTAAAGAGCTCCTCCGTCAGTTCCTCATCTTAAACTCCATTCACAACCAGAGTTCAGCTGTCGATCTCACCCTCCTCCTCCAAGAAGCCATCCTGACCTCCCAGCCTTCCCTGAATCCCTTCAAATATGCAGGATGGACCTCCTGTTCCAGATCAGAGAACCAGGTTGGTACACTATGCTGCCAATTTGGTTTCTCAACCAAGATGCTCCTTCATACGTGAAGGATCTTGACATATGTCTCTCCCCTCTCACATATGCACAACATAAGAGATCAGTACCTGGTGGTTGATGATAGTTATTGAAAACCTGGCAGTTGATTACAGCTATTAGAGAAAGAATAAATCATTTTCAATTCCTGTCTGCGTGCACGCAGCTGCCCCCATGGAGGGAATAGCAAGCATCTGGTTGGATGATAAATTCCAATGATGTTTCAGCTGTTTCCAAATATAAAGATACAAGGTAAACAATTGGCAGGATGAACTGAATATTTGACTTTTCACATGAATATTTTGGAGCTACGCATGCCGGCACCACTTCAAATCTTTTCTGTAAACCTTTGCCCTAGACATGGTGAGTTGTACATCCTCTCCTCCAGCAGTGTGCAAACTCAGAACCTCATATCTGCTCTCATCATGTCCCCTGCACGCCTCCCACTGCTCCGCCGACACGGGATGACTCCGGCAGAACAAGTCACCCTCTGCTGTCACGTCTCCTTCCCCGGCGGGGGCATCTCCAGATTTAGACCATCTCCCAGAAATCCCGTCAGGGTGAGCTAAGCAGCTAAGTGGGTTTAGGGAACCAAGGAAGCTCTGGGCGAGGTATCCGGAGTTGCCTGCTGCACCCATGCCATGCTGTGGAGGCCAGGACGTGGAACTGGACTTCCTGACCCTTTAACCATGTTGATTTTCACAATTTCTCTGAAAAATCAATTTGCAAAAGGCATTTTGGGGGAAAAGCAAATAAAATTTTGTTACTGAATTTTATTTAGAGAAAAATGGAGTACTTTCCATAAAAATGCAATTGGATTATATTGCAATTTCATTTCTAATCTGTATTTCCTATGCCAAAGCATTTTTTAATGGATCAGAAATACATAATTGCCAGCCATATACTCTGTTGCAGCCTCCGGAAACAATGTGTCTCTAACGCCTTCTCATGGAGCCCAGGCCAGGCGTGCCCAGGCCCTGTCTAGGTCCTCAGCTGCCCAGGGCTGAAAGCCTGAGGACACGGACACTTCCCAGCACTCCCTGCTTTCTGCTGCTCACCTGGGTCTCGGGAAGGAATCAAGACCGAGCCATGGTTGAACTCCACTTGGGCCTGAGTCACACACCGGCACACGTTTGCATCCATCCCTGCGGGGCTGGACTTTCAAGGTGACATAAAGGGAGGAAAGGCTGTCTGTCCCTCAGAGCACTTCACCCAACAAGCAGAGAAGCAGCACGCATGGGCTGCTCTGCAATTCACATCAAGAGGAGGCCACAGCCGCCTCAGGGGGCAGAGCATCAGTTCTGTCTCAGGAGAAAGCACTCCTGGTTTGCCCAGAGGACTTCCTGTGAGTGTGGGAGGCAGGAAGGCCACTCTCCTCTGACTTCACTTGCTTATTTACCTACCATGGGCAGATGTGTGCTTGGTCCGATGGAATTTACTGTTCAGAAGGGGAAACTGATACTAAATAAGTACCTGTAGCAAAATGCTGTAGAGAGACAGCAGAAAGCGCCGGAGAGCAAGGGACAGCCGGAGTCGCAGGACACCCCCTGGAGAGGTGCCTTAAGCTGAGAACTGGAGCATGGATAGGAGTTTGCAGATGGATACAAAGGTAAGGTCCTGCTGGGGCAGAGAGAATGTTCCAGGGAAGATAAGGAGCACGTGCAAAGGCCCAAGGACAGTGCACATCCACATTCACAGTCCTGAGAGAGGCCGAGAGTCTGGGCCGTGTGGAGCACACGGCCTTGAACTCCAGACCTTCACGCTCATGGAGTCTGAGCAGGGACCTCACCTCCCAGGTGGTGGGAGCAAGTCCACGATGCGCTCGGACACATCCTGCATGATGACCCCTCCAGATGTGAAGGACGGTCGGGGGCTGTTGTTAAATCCAAATGAGATACAGTAAGAGATGATGGGGGCCTGGGCTTGGCGACAAAAGCTGGGCTGCACCCCCAAAGCTATATCTTGCAAAGAGAGAAGAGAATTAAATCTTTTGGGAAGTTACCGATGAAAGAAGCTGCGCCATGGTGGGAATTGTGGGCCTGGGGTTCTGTGTGTCCCTAGCTGAGACCCTCACCTTCCTGGCCCTGCCGAGCAGGAAGAAGTAATGTACCCTGTGAGGGGGCAGAGGACAGATCAGAGGCTCCTCCCACTTCCTGCTGTTCCCTTACTCAGGGCTCCTGCCCCACTTTGTCTGACTGCTTCCTGCTCCCGCTTTGCAGCCCTTCACCCTGGCCAGGCTGGACCTCTGCATCCACTTTCGCTGTTCTGTGCATCGCACACCAGCAGTCTACCCCATAGCTGTGATGGCGCGTCCCTCAGCAGGGTCATTTCCGGTGCGTCTCTCCCCCTCATGCAGGGAGATCCATGGCACAGCAGCTCAACACAGCACTTGGTGCTGAATAAGTACCTGATGCATCTGTGTGGGCTAAACAGGGGTAAATACACCTCGCAGGTGGAGAGGGACCTCCAGGTACAAGACCGTGCTCCCTCCCGACCCGCTGTGCTGGGTTGACGGGCCTGTCTGGGGCCTCTGCTTCTGAGTGGCTGGAGGGTGAGGGCCATTGAAAAGCTCACAGTGTAGAGTCTTAACTCTATGCTGATGCTCATAAAAAACTCAAAAATAGAAAAACTTTTAAAGATGGACTATTCTGGAACTCAGAAAACATGCTTTCATAATTAGAGGATTAGGGAGACTTTTATGGGAACAGAACTATAATCATCATGCTTTATTACAAGGAATCACATACAAATTATAGAATTATAAAAAAATTTGTTGCACCTTCCAAATTATAATACCTGCAACACCTCCTGAGGAAAACTGCATCTCTGTTCCACTTGGAGGGAAGAGAAGACTCTAACTTGACATTTTGAGAGAAATCAGCAATGGTTGCTGTTGGCAATGGGGGCTGCTCATCAACACATCAGTTGACTTGGGGACCCCAGATTCATCTTTCTAAGGACTCTCACTGCCCTGTCAATACGGACAAATGTTCCTTGGGCTGGACATTATGAGACCCACCTGAAGATTCCAAGACTGAGATTCAAATATTCTGTCCCATCGCCCAAAGAAAAGGAATAATTAATGGTCCATGTGCCTAGGATATAGGGGGAAAGCTGAGAGAGGACACCATGTATACCACGTTGTCCCCACCCAAAGTGAGCCCCAACTGTGAATGCTCCAAAGTCCCAGACTCCCCTGAAGACCTAAAGATGACTCTGTGTGATAATATACAGCACTGTCTGCACCGTATCCCACAGAAATTCGTGGTCCCTTCCTCTCACTCAACCCCACCACACACAGAATATTAACTGCATATGCCATGTGCCAAGCACATTGCTAGGTCCTGGGATGCCGTGGGTGTAAAAAGAAGCATGCTGTGTTAGTCAGTTTCCTGCTGCCATGACAAGCCCCCTGAGGTAATCAACTAAAAGGGACGAAAGGACTTCACTGCCTCACAGTTTCAGAGGTTTCTGTCTATGCGCTCTTGGTCCTACTGCTTTGGGTCTGTAATGAGGAAGAAACACAACAGCCTGCCAGGCCCGCTGTGCTTTTGCTTTTCATACAACCCTTGTCCCTGAGCTTGTCCCCCTCCATCGTCGTCCAGAGCACCCCAGCTCTGAGCACCTCACAGCAACGAGCACTGTTGGCACACTTCCGGCTTTCACTCCAGCTTCCAAACTGTTCCCATCACCACCCGCGTCACGTTCTGGCTCACACTTGTGGTCTGTGGTCCCAGCACCTGGCACGACAGCTAGTCCTCTCATCCCACACTACGAGCGCAAAGGACAGAGACACAGCGCCATGCTGTCAAACGCCAGAAGGAAGGCAGGCTTTCCAGATGACAAAGCACACAGAACTTTTGTATTTCCCCTAAGTGATCCTTCCCCTCTGAGGACTGTACATGAACACTTGACCGGTCTTCTCCCTTTTCTAAGACTGGAGACCAGCGGCTGGAGGCCTCCCACCATTGACCTGGGACTTACCCGTAGGGGAGTAACTGAATTCAACCTTCAGGTCCTGCTCCTGCCTCAGCAAAGCCCTGGGAAGAGTGGTTTGAATGCATCTCTCAAGTTCACATATTTGAAACTTAATTCTCAATTCATATGTTAATGGTTTTGGAGGCAGGGCCTGTGGGAGGTATTAGGGTTACCTGAGGTCAGGAGGGTGGGGCCTCCACAATGGGGTTATGCCTTTGGCAGCTGAGGAAGGGAGCACTGAACTAGCACACTGGCCCTCTGCTCTCCCATCTTATGGTGAACCAAGAGGGTCCACCCAGTGCCACAGCGCGCTCTTAGACATCCCAGCCTCCCAGCTGGAACTGGGAGCCAAACCGACTTCTCTTCTTTACATTGCCCAACATCTGGTCCTTCATTGTAGCAAAAGAAAACGAATAAAACATCCTTTAAACCTGCCCTCCGGTTCCTAGAGCAAAGTTCAGAGCTAGGCACCACTCCTGTCCCTGAAGGCCTGAGACAAAGCGAAGACAACTAAAGATGAGAGACAACCTCTCTTGCAATTCAGGAGTGCATAAAGAATGTGGGGAGGGGAGATGGAAATATGGAAGTCACAACCCCACAGGGCTTGTGGAGAGGCCTGGACTGATTCATGCTTCTGTTGGCCCCGTTATGACCAGGCCTGGCCCACCTCTCCTAATCTTCTCTGAGACCAAGCTACCTCTCCCAACACCCTATTTCTGTCTGAGCACTGGGGAAGGGTCTGTGCTTTATAGGTATTGCACAGTTTAATCTACACACACACACACACACACACACACACACACACTCTGCAGGAAGTGGCTTCTACCCTCTCCACTGCAGACACTTTGGTTCTGAGAAGTCATACAGTGAGCTGGGATCACAGCTGGTACGTGGGAGCCTACTGGAGAACTTGAGTAGCCTGGCTCTAGATTTCCATATTGTTCCTCCCCACACACATTCTTTTCTCATTCCTGGCTTTCCAGGGAGGCAGAAGGGGTCTGTCGGGCATTGTCTGGGGCCTCTGAGGACAGCCTTGGGGTAGAGCTCTGGGTTTGCCTTAAAATGCTTCTGAGCAGCTGTGTCTGCCTGCTGGGACTCTACACCCCTCTCCCAGGGTCTGTCTTTACCTCTGGTCAGGAATCCTTACTTCACTTAGGGTGACTTGCCCTGCCTTGGCTCCTCTAGAGTGGCTTGGAAGCCCCGTGCAAGCTGGCCTCCTCCCCTCCGAGCCCCAAGTCCTCTGTCTGGGCTCTCCTTCAAGCATGGTGTGCTCCTCATGTTCATTAGCTGTATCCTTCTCCTTCTTCCCACCAAAATGTCAACTCTGATCATTTCTGTGTTGTCCACTTCACTGATATGAGGCTGACCCTTAAAAAATATCCATTGATAGAATAACTACACATGGATGGGTGAAAAAAGGCACAAACATATCCTCGTGCAGCCCTAGTTCATCTGGGGGCCACAGAGAGCGAGGAGGGGAGACCCAACTGGGTGGTGGACGAGGAGGATGTGCACCTTCCTGAGGGTCCCTGAGATGGGCAGGTGGCTGGGAAAATATGTGCATCATGTCTGGAAACTGCTGGGGCATCATCAAGGCATGAGCCCTCTGTGAGGGGCAGCCTCGGCCCCTGAAACCGGAATGGACCATGAGTTGGTCTCCGAGGGCCTCTGTGGACAAGAGCTCTCCTCTGGGGACAGATGATGCAGCCACCTCACCCACAGGGCCTGAAACATGAGATGAGGAGGAGGGACAAGTGGAGGGTAAGAGGGGGGCTTGCAAACTGCCATGGCAACAGTGGGCACATCTCGTGTAGCTCTCTTCTTTGTCCCTGTCATGAATAGTAAAGGCATTACGTGAGCGGAGATGGGCTCTGTGGGGTACTGAGCTGGGCCGACAGGTGGGCCAAGGGATGGGAGGCACCATGTAAGAACCGCACCCCTCCATCCAGCTCCACTGGGAAAGACAGGGAGCCTGCAGCCAAGGTCATCTCAGGGCCCAGGGGAAACCAGCCCACCCAGAGTCACGCTGGGCAGCCTGGGTGTGGTTCCAGTGACACCCTTCCCTGCCCTAGACCACGCTGATGCATCTCCCCAGTAGATGAACACATCTGCCCCTCTGAGTCAGACACAACGGAAGACAGTGTCGACCCTCTCCTCCACTGGTGTGGATTCCCAAAGAAAACCCAAAGCGCATCAACAGCTAATGAGGAGTGAAAACAGAGTCTCCACTTGTCAGAATCGTTTCTTTTTAAGAGGCTGAACTTGTAAACTCAATCTGAAATGGCCCCTCTGGCATCAACAATGGTCCATGAGGAGAGCAGCTTCAGCGACCTGCTCATCAGGGCCTGGCCCTTGGGGACAGGAGGCAAGGAGGGCCAGTCATGCATGGCCCAAGCATGGGCCGCCACCTCCAGCTGTTGGTCTCCTACCTGGATGGCCTTTCGAAGTCCCATGGTCTGGGACAAGCTGTAGTACTCAGAAGCTGCTGTCTGCTGGAGAGCACAACCCTTGTGACATCCTCCCAGCACCTGTCCCTGGCACCAGGGGAAGCCAAGGATGGCTGCAGTACTTGAGGGCTCATCTCCAAGTGTCACTCCATCATATCAGCTTTACTTCTTCATTTGACCTGAGGCACTTTCTTGACGGCAGTCTTTTGAAGTCAGTGGGGATTTATCCAGCACCCACCGTGTGCATGGCTGCATGGCCAGATCCAAACAGGAGAATGGTCTATGACTCTTCAGAGAAAACAACTTCCTTATATGTCCTCCATGACCACGGAGCTCTCGGGCGGGGTCAAGGGTCACCCCAAGAACAATGGGAGGAACCAGAATTGGCTGGAGATGCCTAGAGACGGCACAGGGGCATCTGTACGGAAGGGCTGAGCCTCATGCACCACACTCCACAGCGGGAGGGGCAGGTCCCCGCACCCTGCAGGTGCCCTCCTACACATACTCACAGTTCAGCACCTGGACAGCGACAGGAACAGTCACTGTGGCGACTGGGTGAGGAAAAGCTTGGTGCAGTGTTACGGAGCTCGGTCAGGTCCACTCTGCTGGCTGACCTTGGGCCAGTCGCTCAGTGCCTCTCAGTGCCTATGCATTGTCCTGTCTAAAAAGCTCCCATGAATCTGAAGTTCTCGAGCTTCTCAGAGCAAAGATGGTCAAACTTGACACCGTCGCTACCCATGCTGGAGGAACTAATGGTTGCAAAGTAAAATGAGGCCTAAGGAGCTGAAGCAATACTCCTGTGAGACTGACTCTCATCCAAAGAGACAAAACCAAGCCAGAAGTGGTAGCATGTATCCCTCCCACCAGCTACTCAGGAGGCTGAAGCAGAAGGATTTCAAGTTCCTGGCCAGCCTGTGCAACTTACTGAGACCCTGTCTCAAAGGTAAAATTGGAAGGTGTGGGGACACAGCTCAGAGGCCCTTGGTTCAATCCTCAGGACTCAACCAACTCCACCTTACCCTGCCCCTCACACACAAAGGGTGTAAGATCCACCACATCAGGCACATGGCCTTTGTTTTCTCATCATAGAGAAAGATTTCATGCTAAAGCCAAGATATCGACCCTTCTGACCTCTCACAGGATGACAGTGACAAGGACAGCCTTTCAGGACAGCATCTCAATGCAGCCAGAGGGAAAAGCAACCAGCGCTGTCCCTGAGGTCTAGAACATACTGAGCCCAGGTCCCTAGAGCCAAGCCTTCCCCTTCCCAGGGGGAAAGGGTTACCACTGGAATGTCTCAAATAGCTAAGAACAGAGGGACACCCACTGTGACACTGGTGTCCTGGGACAGAGACTGGGCAACTTCTGCTGGCACCCACTTGCTCCGGTGAGGCAGGCTTCTCGTGGCTGGGATGCCCGGAAGGGCAAAACCAGCCCAAACTGGCTTCTAACAGTCACGGATTCTCCCTCTGCAAGCAACGCCATCGACATTCAAAACCACCCCGGGAAACTGCCTGCTCAAAAGCAAGTGTCGCTTGGGCCGGAGAGTTAGCTCAGTGGTTCCGGCGCCTGTCTTGCAAGCGCAAGGGCCCGGGTTCAATTCCCCGGTAACCACATAACAATACTGGGTGTGGAGACTCACACCCAGCAGCAACCAGTACCACATACCACAGTGCCGGGCGTGGTGGCTCACGCCTGTAATCCCAGCACTCGGGAGGCAGAGGCAGGAGGATTGT
>PVIR01018815.1:0-10079 GCA_004026965.1 Petromus typicus | reverse complement strand
CAAGTGTCGCTACACATCGGCACTGTGCCCCCTCATCCAGCCTTGATAGGTAACACAATTCTGCCAAAATGGAGGCTCCGAAGAGTCTGCGACTTGCCTGAGAAGTGAGGCCAGCTGGCCCATTTTCACATATAACAAACACCTACAAAACCCCCGGTCCTCATACACTGTTCACCTTGCCAGGTTTGCAGGTCAGCTGCAATTTGGCTCCTCATGATAGCTCAGCGGCACCTGACCCACCTCCACATTTCTCACTGGATTCTCATTTGTCTCTCATCTTATTCTGTGGCCTTTGCCACATAGTCAGAAGCCACTTGGAGCAAATTTGCCGAACAACGGACCACAGGCACAGGCAGCAAGACAAACCAAACCAGCACCCTGAAAGCTTCTGCTCATGCTGTGTCCACAAATGTTGCAATGCCAAAGCCAGTGTACGCAATGTGCATGGGCGCCAGGCCAAGCCACAGGCCGATGACCGCATTTCACAAGGGAGGAATACCCAGGAGCAGGGCCCCAACCGCCAGACAGTTCCCAAAGGCACAGACCAAAGGTGAAGCCAGTTTTCATTACCCCACTGTCCTAGCTAATGAATGGATGACTTATTAGTCGCTTTCTTGTCACTGTGACAAAGTAACCCACATCCCCAGCTGAAAGGAGGATTTATTTTAGTTCGTGGTGTCCGAGGGTTCAGTCCATGACAGGCTGGCTGTGAGACAGAAATGGCTCCAGGAAAGGGCCTGGGTGGAGGAGAGCAGCTCCCCCTGCAGCAGCCAGGAAGCAGAGATGAGGAAAGCCAGAAAGAAGCACACCTTCCCGAGTCACCCCTGGTACTCTCCCTTCTGACCAGACCCGACTCACTAACAGCACACCCAGCTATGAACTCATCGATGGGTTAATCAACTTGTGAGCACAGTGTCTCCACAATCCAACCACCTTCCAAAAGCCTCTGAACACATGAGAGTCTGGTGGTCATTTTAGACGTGAGCTCTAACAAAGGCTTCTCAGGCTTCTGCTTTCTGAAACATACAATGGGCAGAACACAGTCTACTCCACCAGGCTCTTTGAGGACTACGTGTAAGAAAGAGTCTCAAAGTGCATGCAGTTTATGTTCAGGAAAGTCATGTTTAGCCCTCATTTGCAAACCTCGCAGGATTCTGACTCTTTCAGGTACAGTACTAACCGTGTGAAAGAGACAGAAAGGCAGTGCTGGCCGGCAGCCAGGCGGAGGCTGATCCCGAGCATGTTACGTGTGAATGAGAAATGTCAATGTCTCCATCATGATTACAACTGTCAGGACGCGACCAACTCGCCTGCCTTCAGGACAACAGTCCATGTCGAATATGACATGCACGTGAGAGTCAGGTTAGAAACACACACACATGCATTTGTGTGTGCATATGGCAGCTGTAGGTCCCTTGAAGGTTGAACACAGACCGGCACTGCTGGGCAACACGGTGACCATAGAGGACTGAGTGTGATGTCACATACTCACCATCACTGACTGTCACTGCTTCTTGCTTCCTCTAAACACACCCTCTGATTGGTACATTTTGACATTTTATTTTCAGATCAAAGCAACAGCAGGGATCGAACTTATAGGCAGAAATCATAGCAGATACACAAAAATCACGTCTCCCACCAAATGCACACAACAGAACACGTTTGCTGGCTTTTCCCAGGGAAAGGTGTGAGTGCTGCGCCTTGTGTAGAGAACCGTGCCTCGGGCTGGGTCTGCGTGTGAGCTAGTGGAAAGGCCCCCTTCTCACGGCTGCAGGACAGTGTTCTACGGGTGCCAGCGTGGACATCTTGGTAAGTCACATGGCGTGTGGCCTGGCTTCTGACTTCCTCTCTGTCATCAGCCCTGAGCAGTCCCCTCAACAGGCAGCCCCGAAACCCCAAGCCCTGCCTTCCCTCCAGATCTGGCAGATTCTGGAAGCAGAGATCCGCGTGTCCCTCAGGAGCCTGTCTTAGTGCTGAGCACACGTCGCTCCAATCTGATTTTAGGCATCGCTGTGTAAACATACGACCCTTTAATTCTATTTCAACTCAATTATGCAAATCTAATCACACATTCAGTTTCAAACCATTTTTTCCTCTTAAAATCTGTCTACCAATGGCCAACAGAACCTACCACCAATCCGGGACTTGGAGTGACAGACAGCTAGCATCTTAATTAAGAACTAGAATATGCTATCACTCCCAGCCTGAGCGCAGGGCCAGGCCAGTAGCAGGGCTGAGCCAATATGGTGGTAACCCCAGAACCTCAGAGCTCTGGGGCAGGAGATAGAACCAAGAACATCCTGCCAGGGTGACCCCCATGCTGCAGGGGACCCCGACTGTCCAGGAAGTGCACCGGGGGGCCCTGCATGGGAAGCAAAGAGGTCCAGGAATTGAGCAGGAGCGCAAGGCCCCACCACCACCCAGCCCCCATTGCTGCTCCAGTCACCTGTGCCGTAGACACAGCCATCAGAATCTTAGTTCAGGAGAAAGGGTGTTTGCATTAATTGTTAATTGGCTACCTGGCCATCATCTAGAATTCTTGTAAAAGTGGAGATACTGAGGTCCAAGAAAGAGGAAGAGTTGGCAAAATCTCTGGGCAACCAGGAGCCAAACTCCAGCATGAGGGGCCCCTGGCACACACAGGGCCGGGTCTCAGCTGAGGAGAGCTGGACACTCAAGCTACTTTGGAGGGTTAAGGCATATGGCCATGGACAATTTGCCACTCCACAGGGCTCTTTTCTCAGGGAACAGGGGTAGAGGAGTCGCAGACAGGACCCCAGACCATACTGCCTCCCAGCCATGCCAGGCTGGTCTCACACAGGGGGGGCCCTGCGAGCAGGAGATCTAGCTGATGTGCTGCGAGCTGGAGGCCTGGGAAGCCTTAATACGACCTGTCCTAGCTTATTAACGAGAGATGGATAATGTCTGACAAATGACAGGAGATAAATTGTTAAGCAATATGCAAATATGCCTGCAGCAGAAATGGAAAATTACTATACTGTAAAAAGCTTTTATGGCTGCAAGGAAATTCCAAGATAATTTTTCTTCTCATTTCCTCAAATTCTAATCTCGATGTCAGCTGGATCAGGTACCGGTCCACTTAGGTCACTGTAAGGGCTCCTGCATGGACACCAAGCCGGAAGGGCCAGGGAGGAGGAGGTGTTCACAAAGGCAGGTCACACGCAGGCACAGCCTCCTGGGGATTCAGCCATTGGTCTAGGGACTGTCACTGAGACAAGAACGCATAGGTCCCTGGGAGGGGCTCGGCAAAGGCACGGCCCTCGGACCCTTTCTGAACCCAGCCGCAGGCCTGCCTGACCGTTTTGTGCCAGACCCTTCCGGGAAACATTACCAGGGTGTGCCAGAGACCGCAGTGTACCCCCGCCAGAGAGAAGGGCCAGTCTCAATCGAAAAGAACCTGTGATGAGGAATCTTCTTGAGGGAAGATGGGGCCAGGACAGTCTCCCTGCAAGGGGTGTGCAAAACTGAAAGGGAAGCTGGTCGGGACCCCAGGCAGGACCGGAAGGGAAGGTTGGAAAGTCACAGCAGCCACAAATGTGGCCCTTGAACTAAAACTCTCAGACAGAACTCCCAGGAGCAGGAGAGAGGCCACAGACTGAGCAGGGGAGGCTGCCCTGCTAGCGACTGCAGGGCACGCACAGCAGGCAAGACTTGGGCTCTATTCTCCTCCACCTCTCATTTTCTCACTGAAAGACAATACAGGGGAAAAGTCTCTGAGGAAAATGCTGTGATTCAGTGCAGTAAAGACACCAAACTGAGGGCAGACGGCCCCAAAGCCGAAGAGGCTCTCCAACACCTGCAGACGTGAGCTGTGCTGGCAGTGGGAGGCGCCTTGCTGTCTCTCTAAATTGAGGAGAGCCAGGCAAAGGGAAGGGAGTGGCGTCTGCCCTGGCCAGGCAGACTCCAAGCACTTGAGGTAATACCAGCTGAAAAACTCGGATGAGGCTCATGACAGAAGCTGGTCTTAGTGTTAGGCTGGTCTTCAGCATGAAGAGGGAACACAAGAAACTCAGCCCATAACTAACCTGTGGAGGGCCTCGTTGCTTCTGCTGCTGTTATTAATCAAGTTAAGGATATTGGCTTGAGCATCAGCTTTGTAGAACGGTTGCCCGTTCTGGGATTCCAGGGGCACAGTCTTAGAGAAGGCTCTAAAGCAATGAGTTGGGACCCTGGAAAACGCTTCCTGATTCTGTGCCTCCCTACATGTCAAGACTGGAGTCACAGCAACTGAGGACTGCAGTCCCCACAGAAGGCCTTTAAAGTGCTGGGATCTCAACACAGGAGCCGCGGTACTGCTCAGTGGAAAGGAGTCCCAGGGAACTACTGTGAAGCTGTGCAAAAGTCTCCACTTACAGCAGCTTCCCCGACTCTCCGAAGCCCACCACACCCTGACAGGGTCCTTGTGAGCCCACAGCTCACCCGCTTGGCTGGCGCAGGGTGGCCTGGGGCACCGCCTCATGCTGCTTCATCAAGGGTCACAGACACAGGCCATCACCTGCAGCAGGAGCAAAGCATCCGGCGTGACCCCTGGCTTAGGTGAGTGTGCCTCAGGGATCCAATCAGACCCAGCTTAGTGCAGCTGTGCACTGTGGCTTGCCTCGTGCTCCTGCTGCCACCTTCCCATGCCATGCCTGTGCCACCCCACAGCAGCATTTGCTCTCTCTTGGGGCCCCACTTCCTCCCGGATCCCGCCTGTGAGCAGCTGTCAGGCTCTGCAGCCCACTGGATGTGCCCCTCTCCCCGAGGCCTCACCAATTACAGAAGAAGTTGGCTCACACGGGCTGACGAGACCCACAGAATCCCTGGAGCCTGAGAGCGGCTGCTGACATTTCGAAAGGTCAATCAATCACTCCATTTCATGGAACGTGATCACCTCTCGGGACCTGACTATAACAATAAAACCAAATCACGCCGAACACTTGGGAAAGTGAGTGACACACGCCAAGAGGAAGGCACGGCTGGTTTGGAAATACCCCGCTGCCTGGCCAGCGGGCGGGCGGGGCCCACAGCTCTGGGGTCCGCACCTCCCTGCGCCATTAGCCTGAGAAGCCCTTTCTACCCTCCGGGCCTCCAGCATGAGCGGGGCTGGTTTCAGGGAGCCGAGCTCTGAGCAATGAACAGGAATCTGTCCAGAGGAAGTGGAGGAGCCAGAGGAGCTCTCGGGAAGCCATGCTGGGCCGTGACAGGGCCTCACAGCCGGGGCCCTGCGTCCTGCCTCACACCAACGGAGCAGCCTCAAGTCCCGTTTCTAAGAGGCAAAGAGCCATGGGACTGTGTCCATTGAGGTCAGAGAAGGGCAGAGGTGGAAGTCCCCAAAGGTCAGCAATCCCAAGAAGCTGTTCCCTCCGATGGACACGTGAGGTCAGGGCAGGCAACCGGTGCAGACTCAGAGCGCCTCGCTGGCGTCCACCTCCCCGCTCCAGGGCGCTCATCCACGTCCTGCTGCGGCCTCTGCAGCTCCACTCCCGCTTACTCCACACTCCCAGGCCGGGAGCTGTGCTCTATCTCTCTGCCCTTTCTGATGTCCCCCTCCGGACTGGGGTCCTTGCTATAGCTTGTGCTGGACACTCTTGCCTTAGCCCACCAGGTCCAGCACAGAGATACTTGGGAATGTGGTGCTTGGTCAGTATTTTCCAGACAATCATTTGCTTCCTGGATTTGTAAACACCACACCCTACGCTAACTCCCTTTTCCTTTATTGTTTCAAAGAGAGACACAGTAAGACTTAGCCCTCGAGTGGGCTTATGGCAGGGGCAGCTCACTGATCTGCCTGGCATCCCCCTGAAGGTCATCTAAATGCCCTGGGGCTCCGTCCATCCACAGTACTCACCTCCTGGACCAGGAGCTGCCTCCTCCTCTCCCTGCCTGAGGCAGGTCTGCCACAGTCTCCTCAACCTCTGGGTACCCCCAGAATCAGGGGCCTCCTCCCCCAACCAGTCAGAATTGAGAGAGGCTGGCACCCCTTGATTTCGGGCCCCATCCAAGGCCAGCTCCACTGGCCTCCTCAGGACCTGTGGGGTGGCGGGGTCCTCACTGTGTGGGAAGTTCTGCAGGTATCCCCCGTGAGGTCGAGGCCACCAGGCTAGAGCTGCTCTGGCCAGAGTCCCCAGCCATCACGTTAGACACCAGTCTACGAAGTCCTTAAAAACTGGGAATGTGCATCCTAGGACTGAGAGCAGAGCCAAGGACGATGTCTGGGCAGTAAATGCAAGGAGAGGGTGAAGGAGGAAGGCAAGGAAAGAGGGAGCGGAGGGGGGAGACTGCGCATGCAGACAGGCGGTGGCCTTTGCTTGTCTGTGGCTGCGACCTCCTGTGGAAATCTCACTGTGGACTCTTGTCTCCTGCATGCATACTACATGGGCCACTCTACCCTGTGCTGGAGCCTCTACCTGGGGCACCTCTTGGCCCTCACCCTGCCTTCTGCACCTCCTGGGCCTGGCACTGCCCTGCTCCATTGCAGCAGGACCCACAGGCTGCTCAGGACCTCCTGGAAAGAGGCAGACAGCACCAAGGACACAGGGCAGGAGCTGTGTCCCAGCAAGAACTGACTCTCTCCTCCTGGAACAGGAGGCCTGACCCATTGTTTGGCTCAGATGTGGGCAGAGCTGGGGTGGCACAAAGGCGTCACTTCTGACATGAGGATGCCACCTTGGAAATGGCCTCTCGGTCACAGACCAGGGAAGAACCCAGCTGGTCTTGATTTTCAGGATTAAGGGAAGGTGGTGAAGCTTCTAGAAAAGAGTTCACAAGAGGGAAGACCTCACTGCTTGCCTGCCCTGCCTGATCCACCGTAGGAGTCTGGCACACAGCTGGCATGCAATAAATATCACCGTCATCCTCAAGTGTGACATCAGGCTGTGACCAAATGCCCAGAGCATTGAAAGGCTTTGACCTATAAATCAGTCTAGTCACAAAATGTTGGACACACGGCCAATAGGCAAGTGACACACGCCGCCCCCCACAGCAGAGGAAATCTGCCCAGATGACCGCTCCGAATCACCCGGCCATTTAGGAGGCGCAGAGAAGATGGAGGAGGAGAGGAAGGGGCTTTCGGGACCCGACCGGGCAGTCCCCACACGAGAGCCCCCCGCCTCCCAAGTGCTCCAGGCTTCAGACGCCAGCTGGCAGTCTCATCAGATAAATCACATTCTCTCCTTGATGCATACACCCCACATCTGACTTCCGCGTGAGAAATGAGCTCTACAAGGGCTGACTTCACTTGTTGTACAAGTGCTGGCTTCTTTGGTGTATTTTTCCTGCTCTGGCAGCAGGAAGAGCACTTTTGGAGATGTTTATTTCTCCTAATGAAACACAGCAGTGCCGCTGTCATCGCTCCTGGCTGCACTTGGCCCCTGGGGGATTTCCAAGCCGGATGGGGCCCCTAAGTCCACATTCTTGGGACAATAACTTGCACAAGTTGCACCATCTCTTCAGTCTTCTCCTCCCTCACCGCCCAAGTGCCTGGACAAACGCACCCCCACCTCAAGCCACATCAAAAGCCAGAGACCCCCTCAGTGATCCTCATGCTCCAGCCAGCTCAGAAGGAGCCGAGAGAAGGGCGATCCCTTTACGAGGGTCATTCATTTTATTTTTATTGGCCAGGAGATGACGGAGCTTTGACACATCTCTGTAAATCTACAGAGCCCAGAGTCCTCTCCCTGGGGCCTGCTCAGGGGAGGACGGAGAAGACACCGACTTGAGAAGCGGCTGCTGCAGAGACAGGTGGTTGCTCTGCTCACTCCACGATCCAGCAAGAACTGTCTCTGGAGTCTCCGGGCCAGAACCGAGGTTGCCGAGGTGCCTCGGCCCTCACAGGGAAACAGGGCTCCCCTCTGCCTCCCACAGCTACCGGCCCTCCAAAATGCCTGCCTCCTGGAGGATGAGAAATGCATTTTCCAAAATGCCTACCGCAGTAATAGTGCATTGCATCTACCAAGCTCTCCCTCTGGGATTGCAATGTGAGCACCAAATCCTGCCCTCCTCTGGCTCCAGGAGGCTGCCCAGGCTCTCAGCCTCACGTGGCTATGAAACACTGCATTTGGTCCCTTAAGTGTCTGGAAAACTCCTAAAGTAAAGGCCTAGGTGCCAGCCTGTGGCACTACTGAGAACGGAACAGCCGTTGGCAGTGAGGCCCAGCGAGGGACCTTAGGCCCTGAGGATGCGCCCTTCAGCCAGATGCGGCCACTCGGCCTCTGGCTTCTTTCCTCCTCTTTGCTCCCTAGTCAGCATAAGGTGAGTATCTTTCCACTCCCACAGGCCACAAAGCTGCTTCACCTCAGGCTCCAAGTAACAAGAACAATCAGAAACTGAAACCTGAAACCCAAGCAAAAAAAAAAAGTTTTCCTCGTTGTTGGATCTTCTCAACTATTCTGTCACCAGATGGGAGGACAACTAAGACGGAAACCAGGTGCACCCCTGTGTCCGGGAGAGTCCTGCTTTGCACCTCTATGGGCGTTTATTCACAGCGCCCCCTGCTGCTCAGGCATCACCCTCGGGAGGACCACAGTGCCCTTCCCCTCACCTTCTCACCCAGGACCTCATCAGGCTCCAGCAATTTCTCCTTTCTGATCCAGTGTGCAAAGACGCCCACACGCACGGCCTGTACCTCGGCACTGCAGGTGACACCTGTGAGGACCAGCCGCAGCACCTATGGGTGGGAAGACAGCTGAGCGCTAGGATGATTTTACAAGGTACGAAGAAATATCCAGTTTCTCACAGAAATGACACTACCGCCTCCTATTTGTCCCAACACGTAAAACTGACACTGTGAAGAACAAGCAAAATTCACAGAGCGAAGGACGGAACGAGCACGTGTCCACGCGAGCAGGTGTCCCGAAGGCGCTCGGCCCAGCTGCGCCCCGTGCTCCGTCACATCGCTTGGAGCTCGGTGGTTCCCCAGGACTGAGTCAGGGGGACACCTGGCAGTTCCTCCTTCGGAAACTTAGATACCAAAGAGCAGGCCACCTGCTCACCGGCCCCAGGGCTGGAACAACAGGGAAGCCTCCCTCTGTGGAGGAGGAAGAGGACCTTGCAGACTGCCCACTCTGGCGTGACCTAGTCCCACCGCCTTTCAAAGCAGTTGTGGGGCTCAGAGGCTGGGTGACAACCTAGCCCTGACCGGACAGGTTGAGAACAGCCCAACACCGCGGGCTGTGACTCAGTTAAGGGATCGACAGGAAATACAGAAGGGACAGGAAGGAAAGCCAGGAGCACCTGCACAAGTCATTGCTGAGAGCATCGAGGGACGATGGGCCCAAGCATTGAGCCAGCCCGATGGAAATGCCAGCCTCTTCTCTGGCAGGACAACGTAACAGGCCAGGACACAGCGCCCCACACAGGCCAACATCGGGAAGCACACAGCACTCACAACTCGGAAAGTGCAGACATGGAGATCAGCGCAGAGGTTACGCAGAATACAACACTGTCCTGAGAGGATCTGGCCTTGCCTAGTTGTTTGACTCTTGGTCTCCTGGGGGAACTCATAAAACTACTGAGCCTGCCCCGGCTAGAATGCTCCTGTATGATGCTGTGCTCCACTGCAGTAGCTTGATAACGCCCCAAGGCCCACCCGTGGGTCAAGCGGTAACATGGTGGAAAGAAGGGGGTGCTGGCATTCACTGGGCAGGGGTAACTCTCCTGGTCACAGTGTGCTGAGGCGTTAGAGGAGAAGGCTGACTGTACCTCAGAGAGGTGGTATGACTTACCTGAGAGTGCACAGCTATATGATATCCAGCCTGGGGCGTTGGACTTTCTTCCTCATCCCCAAGACTAACCGGGACACCATCTGACTAAAGAAGACACGCATTTTATTCAGAGCAGGCAGTTCAGATGCACCCAGGGCAACTCGAGCTATAATTCCCTTCTGCCACTCATGATTTATGCAGACGTTTCCCATTAACTCTAATGGATGTGGGGAGCATAAATCTTGGGGCACAGCTCCAGACAGGCTCTTGTGATCTAAATGCCACTAAAATCAATGGCATCATCCCTGTATTGATATGGCAATTGTGGTGCTTTGTAAATCGGTCTAATGGGGCTGCAAAGAACAGCACAGCTGA
>PVIR01018814.1:0-32982 GCA_004026965.1 Petromus typicus | reverse complement strand
GTTAGAAATCGTACTGACACCAGCTGTGGGGAACAAACAGAGTATGCACAGGCAGTGTGGCAGCCAGGAGACCTCGAGTGGTTGGAAGACGGGCCCTGGAAGCCTCCTGGGCCAGCTGGAGGTGGTGGAGATACAGAACCACGCACAGGGCCAGACTGAAGCCAGGGGCTGGTAAACTCCAAAAGTGGAGCCACTAGTAAAGAGCCATGAAAAGGGGCAGCTGGTGCCAGGAGGCAGCCAGGGAGGCCCCAGCACGGTTACCAGGCCAAACGCTGCCACACGCAAGAACAAGTGAGATGGAGGCACACAAGATGGCTTGTGCCGACTCTCGACAAGTGCAGTGATGGCGAGACAGAGAGAAAGGCTGCGAACAGCACAGGGCACAGCACTGCAACTGCAGCAAAGGGCACAGAAAGGACCAGACAGGTGCAGCACGTATGCCAGCAGCTCCCACAGCATGTCCGTATGTCAAGGGTGAAACAGCCACAAGAACCCAGTTTTCAGACAGAACCCAGGATGTGCACACCAAGCTCCGTCCTCAGTCTCCTCCCTTTTCTCTTCCTCTTCTTCATTTTAAAAATTTTGAAATGGCGTCTTGTGGGGTTGCCCAGGCTAGTCTCAAACTTGCCACCCTCCTGCCTCAGCTTCCCTGAGTGCTACGATTACAGTGTACTACCATGCCCAGCTGCAAATGAAGACTGAGGGGAAGGATCAGGTGGATGCAGAAATGGCAGGAAAGCCCAAAGATGTACAAAAAGGAGTGAGAGGCCAGACCTGCGGAGCAGCCCCAGGGCTCCGAGCTCCCGAATTCAGATCACAGGAGGACTGTGTGCGTGCCTGACACCATTTTCAGTGCCATTTGACCAACAAGTTCAAGTGGTTCAGGATTCTGTGCTGGCTTGCTTGTTTCATGGTACTGGGGATGAAACTCAAGGGCTCTCTCCCACTGAGCTACATCCTCAGTTCTATTTTTGGTTTTATCACAGAGTCTAGCAAAGTTGCCCTAGTGGGACTTGAACTTGCAATCTTCCTGCCTCAGCCCACTTCAGTGGTGGCATTAGACATGTGCCGCCACACCCGGCTCCAAATAGTTCAGTTTTAACTGGAATTGATGGCAGGAAGGGCTGAGCTGTGAGGACAACAGAAGGACAGAGGGCTGGGACAGGGTGTCTGCGGAGGTACAATAACCCTCCACTCTAAGCTGGGGAAGAAGGAAGTGAGGACCGGAAGGGCAAGGGACAGCAGACACTGAGGATTGCAGCAGTCAGCATTAGGGTTCAAGGACAGCCTTCACCCTGGAGAGTGAGGCCAGGCGGCCTTGAGGAGGGAAGTGAATGAAAACAGGAGACCTGGCCTGGGGAGGTAGCTTAACACTCCAAATGTCTCCTCAGAGAGGCACAGGGAGATCCTGTGTCCATAAACAGGGCTGGAATGCATGAGAGGGACCATCCGCGTCCAAGAAAGTCCTTTTAAAGCTAAAAATAACTAAAACCAAATTTAAAAATGGGAGATAAGGTCAGAAAACAGATCAAAGAGACAAAGAGAAGGGCACGGGGTGGGGGGGTAAGACAGAAAAATCAGAGGATTAATACAGAAATCCAAATACACAACTAGTATGATTTCCAAAAAGACACAGCAAAGAAAAAGAATGGGGAAAAAAATCTGCAAGAACTAAGAGAAGACAATATCTAGACCTGAAAGTCATAATTTCCAGAAATAAAAAGCCCACTGAGAACCCAGTCTGAATAACAGGGATCAATCCACACGGAGGCACACCTCTGGGAATCTCGAGGTCACCGCCAGGCAGAGTGAAAAAGAGCTCCCTGCACCCGGACACAGGCGCTGACACACACTGTGCCCTCCAGCAGACCCTGGTCAGAAGGCACAGTCTCAGGGAGGCTCAGCCCCATCATGGCTTAGGAAGGCACCCTGCTGTGCCTCAGTGGCTCTGTTTCCATCCAACAGCCCTGCGGTGGATTCAAGGCAAAGTCCTTGGCTAAGCAGTTTCCAGGCCTGGTTCTCCAGCCCTAAGAGGGAATTCTGAGAGCCACTCAGCATCTTTTTAACAGAGTCTCTTTCTGCTTCAATCAGCCAGGGTTTGTGAGAGGAAAAACACTAGAGATGGTCTGGAGAAGAGGGCCCTCCGGAGGAGCTCGGGCCACAGGAGAGATGAAGCCAGGCCAGCCTGGTGCATCAGGGCACTTGGGAGAGGAGGACGGACACGTACTGGACAGACTGATGGGATAATTAGGGGAAAATGGTGCTGGGCCCAAATAGAAAACTAAGCAAATGAAAAAGGTCATATTTAACCTCAGGAAAATAAACTGTTGTGCCAAAAAGGAAAAATTCTCATGTACACGACTTGATGCAACCACAACACTGAGACAGTGGACTCCAAAGGATGCCACAGAAACAAGTGTCATTACCCTCGCCTACCCAGCCCTGGCTGTCCCTTTCCAAACCCCTTCTGCAGACGGACACCCATCCCACATGCCTGCCACTCCTGCCCCTGTGGAATCCTCACACGTCTGGAAGTTCCTTAACTCCCTAGATCACTCTTAGATCATAAAAAAACTTTTAGTTCAAAGAACTTTTAGTACCAAGAACGGTCTCCTCTTAGGAATGAAGATGTCCTATCCAGATTAGTAAGCTCAACACAGCCACACTGATAGTCAGGCATCTCCCCTCTCTGTCTGGCCAGGAGGAGGCATGGTGGAAGGGGCGGGTAGGGCTTTGGTCCCTGAGTGCCCACTGACTGGCTGGCGCAGAGAGCTCTCTGCTTGTGAAGGCCTGGCGCCACGGTATCCTCCCAGACTCCCTCCGTGGGTGCTTGGGGAGCTGCTTCGGCACTGTGTTCCGAAGGATACCTCCAGTCTCTCAACTCTGCCTGGCAAGGAGCCCTTTCAGGCAAGGTTGGCCTGAAAGGGACCACCTGGCCAGAAATGGACCACAACCTCCGCCACATCACTTGGTAGGAACAGTGCATCACCAATACTCTGGCAGCCCAGGTCTTCCCCCACCCTTTATTATCTCCAGGGGTGGATGCACCCATCATTCCTCCACCTGCTAGGCTGTGTCCTGCTCCCTCTCGAGCCAGGTCTCTCAAGTCGTGTGAGGAGGAAGCGATCCCCTCAATCTGCCACCTGCCAGAGGAAGGACATCACAGCCCCTTGACAGCTCTTTCCAAAGACTCTCTTTGGTTCTTCCGCATCAACCCCTTTGTCTCCTCAACACGTGCACTGAGCCAAGGGTCTCAAAACCAGCATCTGGTCTCGGCAGCGAGTGTCAGAATGCACATGAGGATGAGGCAGCTGTGCCACTGTCATACTCACTGTCAGCTGGCTCCCACATCACCCGCCATGGCACGCAGTCCCTGAACGAGCTGGTTTAACCAAAGAATGGCGACGTACCAGGGGAAGAGAGAGGAAGGAGCAGTGTGGGGGACAGGAGAATGGAATTCTCGTTTGCCACAAGAAGCCGGTAAACAGCAGAGACAGTGCACCCGACACATCAGCAGAGGTCCGATCTCAGTACACACCGGCTGCGCAGGCTGCTGGGACAAGCTCCTGCGCCCCTCTGGTCAGCTTCTCCGTCTGCGTGGTCAGAGATAACGGCTGACAGTAACGCCCATAACGCCCACATGGGCTGTGAGGGGGGAAGACTCAGGGCTGTGACGGGTTAAGAACAGGACTGAACCAAGGCACCAGGTGAGGCTTAGCTACTACTGGGCTTGTTTTTGTAACTGTATCAAAGAATATGCTAGGAAACAAGGAAATGAGTCCGAGCCAGCCACTGTGTTACATAAGTCCACGTACCTGGCACCCACTGGAGGTGGTCATGAGGGCAGCCTCTGCCAAAGGCAGCCGCCTGGCAGGAGGGGAAGGTAGAGGAACAGGGCTCTCCTTAAGCCTTCCTGCGTTAGGTTACTTAAAAAGCTATGCTTGACATTGTTTTTCTAAAAATAAAAGGTTATTTTTAGAACATTAATAAAACAAGTTTCCCCAAATAACAATAATAACAAACAATGGGACTTGGTGAGTGACAAAAAGAAAATTGACAAAGGCAACGACAAAGGAAAATTGTGACACTATGACTGTATTTTTTTTTCATGGTTGTTTCAAAAACAGCAGAAAAGCTGGTTTGAGCAGAAGACTTATAAAAACATTAGCAACAAATATTATGCATAAAACATAGCATTCACACTGAGAACACTTCAGGAAATGTTGATTTTTAAATCTTATAAGGAAATCTTTAGGCCTCAACTTAAACGTCCACTTGCAAAAGAGAAGATATGTATTGAACTGTGAACCGGCACAGGCTGCAGGTCCCACCACACTAATAACCAGACATATAAAGTGAGAGAAGGGCCAGGGTTACTTCCTCTTTCCCATTCATAAAGGAATTTTTTTTTTTTTTTTTTTTTTTTTGAGACAGGGTCTCGCTTTGTAGTTCAGGCTGGCCCTGAGCTCAGCCTCAAATTCACATCACAGCAATCCTCCTGGCTGGGATGACAGGCGTGAGCCGCCACGCCCGGCACTGTGTTATGTGGTACTGACTGCTGCTGGGTGTGAGTCTCCACACCCAGTATTGTATGTGGTTACCAGGGACCGAACCCGGGTCCTTGCACTTGCAAGACAGGCGCTGGAACCACTGAGCCAAATCCCTGGCCCTCAGAAAGGAATTTTACAACGCTGGCTAAGACCCAGATAAGGAGGATCTGGGGAAAGGTGCTGTCTGCAGGTGTGAAATTACTGCCCCCTTCGAAGGGCTACAGGGTGAGATGTGTGAAGTGCTGCTACCCTTTTGCCTAACAGCTGTCAGTCTGCGAAAGGTCCCAAGAAAATAACCGAAGGTGCGTGGAAAGACGGCTGCAGAAGACCCTTCACTGGGCTGGGGCCTCCTACCCGCAAAGCTGCCATGGGCTAACCATGGTGCACCTATGTGTATCTGTCTAAACACACAGAAACTATCTCTGAGGGGTCACACAGAATCTCAGACATCATTAGTTTGGGGTGAGAAAAAAGAGGGGGTGGGCACCTAATAGGCATTCCCTAAGGAGGCAAAATGATGGAATAAATTCAAAAAATTCAAAAAAACATTCTTTGGGTGTTTACAAAGAATGTAATAACATGAAAAAGGTTTGTTATGTGAGAATGTTAAGTCTAAAAATAAATATATGACACAATATTCAGAAGGATCTCAGTGATAGAAAAGTGTATTACTCTATGGTTAAGGAGAGAGAAAAGACTAAAAAGAAATATACCGAACTGTAAACAACAGTCGCCACTGGGGAGGAGATTATAAGGAAGCATTGATTTCATTTTCTAGTTCTCTAGAGTTTCCAACTTTTCTACAATCATTAGGACTTACATAAGTGGCAAAGAGATTAATAAGTCATTTCGGGCCGCCTCCCACTGGAGGATCAGGAGTAAGACCTAGTCAACTACTGGAAGCAGGAACCTAAGGGACCAAACCACATCGAACCGTTCCTGTCTGAGCTGCCACCTGGGCACTGACAGCATTTTCTAGCCCTGGGATGGGCCTGCAGCAAGAAAACCAGCACAGGCCACCCAGCAGGGCCTGGCCACTTTGGATCCTGATCTCTCTTGTCAGTGTTCTCCCGTGGACACTGATCAGGGGACCCCAGGACCCCCCGCCAGCGGTGGCCACGCCTAGGAGCCAGCATGCTGTCCCCACCTCAAGCTGCTGTGTCCACCTGCCTGGCCTCTCAGCCAGGCAGGGGCCGGGGACGCAGCTCAGAAGAGGGTGTCCGGAAATGTGTAGCCAACACACGGTGATGGGAATGTTCTGTACTGACCTGTCCAACATGGAAGGCACAAGCCATAAGTATCTACTACGCACCCTGAAATGCAGCGACTATATGA
The DNA here is from genome assembly GCA_004026965.1 of Petromus typicus. Classification (NCBI taxonomy): domain Eukaryota; kingdom Metazoa; phylum Chordata; class Mammalia; order Rodentia; family Petromuridae; genus Petromus; species Petromus typicus. Next base: position 27,097 of record PVIR01018814.1, on the reverse strand, counting down.
CCAAAAGACTGAACATCTCCATTTGCTTATTTAGAATTTTTTTTTTTGAGACAGGGTGTCACTTTGTAGTTGACTGGTCCTGAGCTCACTGTGTATCCCAGGCGAGCCTCAAATGCACAGCAATCCTTCTGCCTCTGCCTCTCGAGTGTTGGGATTACAGGCGTGAATTACCATGCCTGGCACTGTGGTATGTGGTTGCTGGTGGGTGTGAGTCTCCATGCCCAGCACTGTTGTGTGTGGTTACTGGGGATCGATCCCGGGACCTTGCACTGGCAGGCACGGGAACCACCAGCTAAATCCCTGGCTTACTTAGAATTAATTTAAATAGCACATCATATATCACAGTGTGCTTAAGATTAAACAAGGTGATCCATTAAAAAAATAAAACACCTGACCCAGTACCTGACATGGCTCAGTAAACAATGGCACTTGAACAAAGCAAATGACAAGGAACAGAGGATGGGGAGAATATCTAACGGTCCCACTGGTCAGCCAATAGCAAACAACGGGAATTTACAGGACTCCACATCTCCCCAGCAAACAGCTGGTCCATATTCTCAGTACAGAACAAGGAGAGCCACTGAAAGAAGCTTAAGCAAGCAGGAACTGGCACCAGGTACAAGGAAAGGCCCGGCCAAGGCTGTCCCCTCTCTGCCCTGCAGGCTGGGTTCCCGCCTGATTCAGAGGCCCCACAGTTAACCGCCCACAGAGCCCTTCCCCACCCGCAGCGCTCAGTCCTCACATGAGCCACGCAAGGCGAGCCAGCAAATACTTCCATGCTCTAAGCTGGCAAATCAAGGCTCAGTGAAATGATGAGGTCACCAGGATGAGACTGGCTCAAGGACAGAAAGCCAAGGGGCAAGGTGATGGAAAGGAGAGATCCTGTTAACACTCCTGTATCCACCGCCATCCAGGCTACGAGCTCTGCGAAGGAACCACTATTGGTCCACATGGCATCTGGGGGCTGAAAGACCTGAAGCACAACAGCTCTCAGTGCACAGTGATGAACTAATCAACCACCAACCAAATGCAGGCACAACCCTTCCAGTCTTCAGGGTGCTTGCTGTATTCCATGCCTTGTGCCCCTAATGCCTAGCTAGGCAGGGATCATTCTCCCCATTTCAAATGGGAAAAGGAGCCCTGGAACTCAATAGCCCTGGAACTCAGTAACTTCAGCCTGCTATACTGAAACCCACTTGAGAGCTTCCCAGAAAACCACACCTTCAGGGGACAGGAGCAAGTCAACCCTCCTGGGGTCCTGCATCGTCTGTCCTCTGACAGAGTTAGTGTCGCTCAGCCCCCATGGGCCTCCTTTTCCTCATCTGTAAAATGAGAGTGATCCAGACCTACAGGTAGCAAGTGCAGAAGATCCAAGTGTCTTGGGCAAATACCAACAAAGAGAAGCCATCACAGTGCTACAGAGCCAGGCACCCTCAGATACGGGGGCGGGACAGTAACGGCAGCTTGAATTTGGGAGGAAGAGTCAAGGTCATTCGGCACAACACCACTACAGTCAGATGGCAGCTCCCAACCTAACAAACACACCCACCTCATCCCAACACCAAACACCTACACTGCGTGAGCATCCTGGGCCAACCCAGGGCCAGGGCCTGTCCGCCAGCTGAGCCAGGCAGCCTCCATAGGGGACAACAGCTCCTGACCTTTCCCTGACCTCCATGAATCAAGGTGCTGGTCAATCAGATCTATGTGTGCCAACCCTGGGGTTCCTCCTGAGCAACTCCAAAGTCTTACTCCTCTAATTACACCAAGAAAGGAAAGGTAGGAGTAAGGGAAGAGGGTCGTACAGCACCGAGAGACGGCAGAGTCATCCCGGATCCTGGGCCGGCGCGGCCCTCAGGCAGAGCAGCAAGCATACTCCCAATGGTGACCCACCTGCAGGGGCAGCCAGGGCTCCGTGCTCTGCAGACTTCTCATCCTGGCCCGGGAAGACAAAGGCTGAGTTCAAGGAACTTTCCCACGCTCTGCCAGTGACACAGTCAGGCTCTGTACCCAGTTCTGACACTGAAGCCACATGGCACCCTTTGCAACTCTCAGCAGCCTTTTCAGATGGTTGTTATATTATCCCTATTTCACAGACAGGGACACTCCGAACCTCTGTAAGAGTCTCAGGCAAGCAATATGACGTGGCAGAGCTAAGGTACCCAGGGTGGGTCGGGGGTTAGCACAGTCCACCAGGCCTTAGCTATTCCTGCCTGGAATGAGGACCCCAGGCAGGACAACGGTCTCCACCTGGCAGGTCCAAGAGTCGCCATTACCTGTGTGTGCCCAGCTCTCAGCTTCAACACTTGTCCAAAGTTATCTTTATCTTAGAGAATCTGGGTCTGAGGTGGAACAGGCTCAAGATCTGCTCTTTAAACTACAGTCAAGAGCCACGTCAGAGTGTGTGGAAGGGGGTGAGCATGCAACAGCAGGTGCCACGAAGCCCTGCCCAAGACGCTGGCATCAGTCACCGCCGGACACCAACAGACCTCGACGCCCAGCCTGCCGTGTGACCTGGCCACCTCAGTCAAACCCGGGAGCCCAAGTTCACCCGGCGAGCCATGATGGCTTGTTTGAAGAGCCCAAGGCAGTGCTGGGAGAGAACCTGACCTGCCCGTACGGAGCTTGCTGAGCACTTCCTGCAGCATCTAGGATGCAGCCTTGTGTGGCAAGCTCTGCAGGGGAAAAAAAGCAGAGCACAGGCTGTGGTTACCTGAACACTGGCACTAGGGCGCCGTTCTCATTCGGCCCGTGAGGGGCACCTGCGTCCTGGGATAAGACACTGCCCCTGCCCACAAGTTTACCTAAGTCAATAGTCAACTGCCCTGGAGTATGGCCAGCCCGAGCAGAAGGAAAAATGGGGAGAGAGGGAAGACCTCTAGGAGGTGGCACGTGACTTGGATCTTTAGGACAGTCTGGTCAGGAATAGCGCTGCACACCTGTGATCCCAGCCCCTGGGAGGCTGAGGCAGGAGGATCACCTCAAGTTCGAGCCCAGCCTGAGTAACATAGTGAGTTCAAGGCAGGGAGAACTACACAGCAAGACCCTGTCTCAAAAAAAAAAAAAAAAAAATCAGGGCCAGGGATTTAGCTCAGTGGTTCTGGTACCTTCCTTGCAAGTACAAGGGCCCAGGTTTGATCCCCATTAACCACAACGGTGTGGGGCATGTGGTGACTCATGTCCACCAGCAATCAGTACCACATACTTCAATGCCAGGCGTGGCGGCTCATGCCTGTAATCCCAGCACTTGGGAGGCAGAGGCAGGAAGATTGCTCAGTTCAAGGCTGAGTTTAGGACCAGCCTGAACTACAAAGTGAGATCCTATCTCAAAAAACTAAAAAAAAAAAAAAAAAAAATCAATCTGGTGAGAAAGAACCCTGAGACTGCCCTTCCATCACATGGTGGAAATAAGAAGAAAATAATTATAGAAAATAATAAATAAATGAATTTATAATTTATAATGAATAAAGAAAATAATTATAATCCCAACATTGACCCAACACTAACGGTGTGCTAGTCTATGCTTTTAAACACTTATAATAGGTTAACTCATTTCACCCTCATAACAGCATTTTGAGACGGCTGCTCTATTACTCCTGTTTCACAGATAGAGTTGCTAAGAACTAGAAAGCTCAACAACTGATCCGAGAACCTACATTAGTACACAGAGCTACAGTTCCAACTGATGGCCCAGTTCCACGCTCACAGCCTCAATCCATACCCCAGTACCCCTCTCCAACACTTCCCACACACCAGACACAGCGATGGACACCGGGGCACATGGTGAACACTTCTGTAGCACTTATTTTCCCAATCATTCCAAAAACAATTCCAAGACACAGAGATAAGTAAAAAGCTCATTGTTTATTAGGAAGGGGCAAACAAAACAGAAAACTTCAACCTGAGGCTATGGAAGAAAAAGCCTGCTGCTACAGGCATCGTCGAGAGACAGAAAGCTGGAGTTGGCTGGACGGAGTCACCAGGTCGAGGCTGGCACTGTTCGCCGTGGGCCAAGGGGTCACCAGTCAGCAGGCCAAGCTGTAACTTCAGGGGACACAAAACCATGCTCCCCAGATTGGGTAGGTGCTGCTGTGGCCAGCAGACAAAAGTCCGTTTAAAAGAACTCTTACAATCTGGAGGTAGCTGCACCTCCCCAGGTATCTTCATCACTGGCAAACGTGAGTAAAATGGCCAGTGGGAGGACTGCCGTCCTTGGATTAACAAACTCGATACCCCTGCCGATCAGGATGAGTCACAACAGAAAGGGTAAGGATTCAAGATCTAGGGTGTTGATTCTCTACCCAGCCCCGTGCCCTCACCTCTCCCAGCCCCTCAATCCCTTTGAAATCAACCGTCTGAAGGCTCCAAGAAGAGCCTGCCCCGCAAGAAGCTCCAGTGCGGAGATTCTCACAAAGCGCTACGTAAGTACAAATGACTGTTTGATCAATCATTTGGCCTCAGCGTGGGATTTGGTTAGAATTAAAGCCATCTGGAGGAGGGGGTGGGGGGAGGAGACGAGCAGGCGGGAAAATGACCCACCCCCTCCCCCCAAAAGCATTGTTAAAATATAATGGGGAAAACCAGTAAAGTCCCTGCTGTTATTTCAGCCTAAGCCACTTAATCCTTCAGCACATAAAGCGACTTATTTTATGACCTCTTCCCTTTATAAAGTAAATCAGAAGATACTGCCTTAAATTCAGCTATCTCTGAAACTCACAACTCATCCTTCCCAGTAAAATATCCTGTTTCATAAACCTTCTTCGAGACACTTGAAACTGCAGATCACTAAATGCCTAGCTTTAGGCATCTGACATTCCAGAGAATTAATATTTAAACTTATTATAGGAAAAAAGAATTGAGTTTGGTTGAAGCATGAAATATTTAATAGTGTCGCCAAATTAGAAACCCTATTTTGTTTCGCACTGGAAATGCCAACGCTATTACCTGGGCTTTGCACTCCAATGAGATGAAACACGGGAGGGGGGGGGAGATTTGGGGAACGGAAGCGATCCAGTTTCATTTTTACAATACACTAAAAATCATATTATCATTCTCTGCCTCGAGGGTTGGATCTGAGAGCACCGAAGCTACTTAACCACCGAGAACTGTGGCAAGATTGGCACATCCGCCTTTGCTCTGAAAGGAGCCCGCTGACTTTCTCCGCTCAACAGAACAAAGGTATTAAGTGGTCTGGGATAAAAATTAAGCTTCAATTGACACAGCGGATCCTGGCAGCCTCTGCCAGCACGCGTAATTTATTTACAGTGTTGGAAAGTCAGCAAAATACATCATCAACTCTTATACAAACTTCTACTAGGTATTAAATACCCAACTCTCAGAGAAGTAATTCATATAGGCCAGCAGTATTCCAAAATAAATTCAATCTCAGCCCTCCAGAGAGCTTAAAACAGCAAATGGAATCTGTCTTTTTCAAGTCAGGTTTATAGTCCTCCGCGGTTTCTTGGTAAAGCCCTACTTTCCAGCAAACCTGTTACTTAAAAACAAAAGCAATGATGTCCAATGTCCATGTCCAAAGGCGTTAGCTGGCTGCTACAAAGATGCTAATAGGAAGGACCAGGACCACATCGCAGTGGGGACCGTTCTTGACCCTCATGCCAACCCAGCATCGCCCAGCATCGACACAGATGAGCCAGGAGCGCTCCTGCAGTTCTGCCCTGTGAGTGAGTGTGACCGAGAACACACACACACTCCCGCACATCTCAGGGACACGCGGAGAACAGACGACACCTGGCAGCAGGACCTCGCCTTCCACAGCAGCCATCTGGCACCTCAGCACCCGACACGAAGGACTCACTTTCCACAAACTCAAGTCCAATCGGACCCCCAGCTCCTCCCCTAACCTGTGCCCTCTTCATCCCACCAAGGAATTAAATGACTGCTTCGAAGACCCTCAAGGCAGACGTTGGTGGTGTGGTAAGGATCCCCGCAATTTCCATCCCTCAGATATCCTAGGAAATAGTGGAAGAGGGACCACAGGCGGGCCCTCAGCTGGAATCTCTGCACGGAGGTGCAGACAGGGCTGTCGAAGGAAGGCCTCTCCTCCCCCGCAGCAAGACCGGGACAGCACCTACAGAGCAGCCTCCCTTTAATCCCACCTTGACCGCTTCGCCAGGGCCCAGAGAGGTTTCTCCGGGACAGCACCTGCTCCCCTTCCCAGGCTGGGGGCCACCCGAAACCCACAGCCACAGCCCCTCTCCTTAGACCTTACAGGCAAGACAGTGTGCTGCCGAGGAGAAGGGCTGGCCCTGCTTCCAGCAGGCCCGGATTCAAACTCCAGGCTCTGCTGCTTACTCCCTGGACAACTTCAGGAAAATCACCTCATTCCTAACTTCAGTCCCCCCAGGGCCTGCTTTCCATAAAGGGCTGCTGGGCGTAATGAAAAGTGGCCACCGCTCTAACACTCTGGCCTGACACACTGTAGGGGCTCAGGACAGACTAGTGGGGCTTCCTTTTTGCATTCCTTCTGCATTTGCCTTGAGCAGTCCAGACAACCAAGGAAAGGCCGAGACCATAAACAGAGACAAAGGCGCCTCTTTCAGCACCTGGGTCTTTCCCGACCCTCCCAGCTCTGCAGGCTGGAATCTTGGAGTCTCAGAGCAGAAAAGGCCCTTGGATCATCCAGTCAAACCACTTCCCATTTTACAGATGGGGAAACCAAGGCTCAGAGCAGATGGCAGAGCCCACATGCATCAAAGTGGCACAGTGGTGCTTGTGTACACACCAGGCGGGCCCTAGTATAACAACCAAATAAATTCAGGCCATACAGGAAATGCGTTATCCAGGGAACGAACTGCTAGGCTGTACTGCTGCATCTGACTTAAACATGGACTTTAAAACACAGCTCATAACGCTAATCCGACCCACCTCGTAGCCGGAGCCCTTGCGAAGGGCTAACAAACCCTCTGAAGTTTAAGGGGAAGTCAGGAAAGAGGGAAACAGATGCTTCGGTGACATTCAACTGGAAGACCACTGGGCGAGAGCTGCAGCCCTTCCACCCCGCCCCAGGCCGGCCTCTGTTTTCTTTCAGTTTCTTATAAATAAGGATTTGGGAGACCAAAGCAGCCACAAAACATTTCCCCATTTTTTCTGCTTCCCTTACTCAGTAACTCATCTGTCAGTTCCCGGACTTTGCTTCCAAAGCTGAAAACTTTTTTTTTTTTTTCATTGTAAACTATTAATTTGGGCAGAGGCTGTTGATAAACAAGAAGACCGTTTTTAAACTGCTAAAATCATTAGCACTGTGAAGACAAACAGCAGAAATATTCTAGGAGTTTGGTCTTTTTTCCTGGCGCTGGTATCACAGCTTGCTTTTTGAATTTTTTCAAAGCCCACTGCAGTTTGTCTCATTTTTTCTTCCCTTGGAACTGAACGTCTTTGTTTCTTTAAACTCACAAATAAACTGTCTCCTACCAAGAGACACAACACAAGTCTCTAAGTCCCCACTAACTGCAACTGAAGTCTGTATTAGGTGAACAAAGCTGGTGAACCACACACGCACTACTTGACTCTGCCTATAACTGCGTACGGAAGGTGAGGTTGTTGAAACAACCAAATCGGCTTCAAACCAGGCAATTTCTTAGCAAGAAAACTGAACGAAGCAAGGAAAATTACCTTCTTCACGCAAAAGCCACAGCTAGTGATAGGCACTGGTCAGCTTCCAAGTGAAGTTTGTTGTTTGTTGTTGTTTTTTTTTTTCTCATCCTACCCAAAAAAGGATTAAAAACGCTATTTCAAACTTTAGTTTCTCCTCTCTTCTAGGATGATGGCCAAACTCCACAAAATAAAACCAAAGAAAATGATGATAATTATGCAACATTCAGAACAAAGAACATAAGAATATATTTTTTAAATGATTCACTGTGCATTTATGCCTGTAATGGGATTTTAACGCATTGTAAAAATAAGTACTGGCTCACCCGGCTTCTCACGCAAATGAAACGAAGGGAGATGATTAACTCTGAGGCGGGTGGTTTTTTTTCTTCAGAAGTGTGAATCCAAACCACCGCGCATACAGAAATTTCCAGAGAGAGAGCAACCCAGCCTACTGCTCCTCTCACAGACCAAGGGCCCCGGACTTCAGCCAGCGAGGCGGGCTGCAGGTAAACCCCGGGGATGACACAGCCTCCACCGAGCTGCGATTTCGTGGGACGGTTCCCTTCCCATTTTGCCCGCCAAGTCTCAGCAGCTTCGAGAGAGCTTAAGAGTCGGGAAGGGAAGAGAAATTCTAGCCGCAGAAGATTCTCAGGGAATCTTTGGGAATTATATTTCCGCTACATGTCTATAAAAGATTTGTCGGATACATAACTCTTAGGACTGTAGACGAAACATGTTCCTATCTCATTTGTATACCGCACACACATCCTTGTTTCTCTTTGTCTCTCTGAGCCTGACATTTGGCCAGCAGGTTTTTCTCCCCCTTATTTGAAACCTCAAGCACTGAAAAAATTTGGATCTGATTATTTCCGGATCACAGGACCAGCACTTTAAAATGGATGAAATGCAAGCAAATTGCCTACCAGAGCCGGAGGGGGGAAATGCTTTAAAAATAACTCATACCTTTCCATCATGGAGGCGCTAGCGTCCCAAACCACCCCGGAACCACACGGTGGCTTCCTGTTCAAAATGATGAACTCGACCAGGTAACCCATCTCCAAACCCATCTCATCCTGCTCCCCAAGGCACCCAGCCCTTGACACCCACACACACAACCTGCAACTGCCTTCCTTTATTTGTTTTTGTTTTTGGAGGAAAAAACTGCTTTATTTTTTAAAGTATAAGATGGACGACTTATTCTCCTTTACAGCACGTTGTGGCGGCTGTTTTTCCTAATGGCAGAGTTCACATTTGTGCTGATCATCAATCTCCTTTTTTTGCTGGGACGTATCCAGCCTTGGTACATGGTGAACAGGGCCTAGAAAGTTGATGTGAATCAGTGACCTCATTATCTGGCTTGGACAGACAGATCATCTGGTGGACTACGAAGTTTCTAGACATAGCACAGAGATTAGATTCAAGACAGGAGAAACAGCAAAAATGAAGAGTTTTTAATTCCCTGGGAACATTCGGAAGGTCCTGGTTGTAACCAGCGGCTCTCAGCTGTCCTCACACACGCGCAGATCACGCAAGGGTGGAACCAGAGTCAAATATTTGGAGCTCGAAGCCTCAGAAACTGCCACTTCTTGCCTGTAGCTTTGAGCAAATCTCTGAACCATTCTGTGCTCCTCTCTAAAATGGGGGTGACATCAGGAAGAGTCGGGAGCTGCCCCCCACTTCCCTGGCAGAAAGCACTGCACCATCTGTTCCCTCAGAAGAGGCCACAAGATAGGCAGAGCCAGATGAGGGGCGCATGGGAAGCGCTCTGAGCACTGCGAAGCGTGAGGCAGAGAGCGAGCGTCATCGGCCATCGCCACAAAGCTGTCTGCCTGCGGGAAGCCCAGATGTTCACCTTCTTCCTTGTCAAGACTTACAAAAGCAGCGCCGGGTGTTTAATAATACGAAAGAAAAATGCAGCATCTGGCGATTGGGCCTTCCCAGCTGTTTGGAATCTGGATAAGCGAGACTCTGCCATAAACAGATCGTGATTCCTATTGTAAATGATGACAATGTTCGTCCATGACGTGCACGTCCCAGCAACTTCCAGTCCAGATCTGAAGACACATAGGACCCATGCACGTACAGATAAACTGCTAGACTCAGGGCCTCGGAAACTGCTTAGGGTCTGTTCAAGGCAGAAGTCACTGGCCAGTGGCCACGGAAGACCTGACAGGCACAGAGTTGGTTCCCTTCACATCCAACATTTTAAAGGGCAAATTCCTTGCTCCTCCTTCTATGCCTTCACCTCAAGTATCACGGTCCCAGCGTGAAACCCAGCACAGATGCACAAACGTGGCCTCTTCTACCCTTTTGGTTTATAGAGCAGTCATCCAACCCTTGTTACATTTTCCTTTCGGGTCAGCGTTATCATCTCTCATGCAAATGGAAAAGCAGAGGTTGGAAACGCTAAACACATCCCACTTAGTCACCCCAGAGTAACCAGGCACCATGATGGCCCTGCCACACTCTTCCTCACTGAGGCTGCCAACCATCTTCCCAAGTAAGTCTCAGGGTGAACCTACCCCGAGTTGGGGAAGCTGAGGCTTCGAGAGGTAAATCACTCCTCCCAGCATCCCGCATGTGGGGAGGGGTGTCCTCATCGTTTCCAGCACAACCAATACATATGTTTCAATCAGTATTTCTGTCTGTTTCCCATAAGCCTGAGAGCACGGCGCTAGGCACCATGTCCTAGGGTCACGCGGCCTGGGGACTACTGTGGTACATGCAGGCCTTGCAGGAAGGTGCCCTTCCTTAACAGCAGCATTTCGGAGAGGGCTGGTTTTCTCCCGGGACTACTCCTTTGACTGAGGAACACAGCCAGGGAAACAGACTTTCATCCCCGAATCCCTTCTCCCAAGGCTAGGTCATGCTAGAACTCTAGTTTTCACACCTGACCTGCTGGGTAGCTTTTTACATATCACACATTTTTCCCACCCAAGGGCCTCAGTTTCCTTATCTTGCAAATGCATGTAATAAATCCCACCCACCAACATCACTGGGAGGCTGTGAGTAAAAAAACAAGAACAGCTTAGCGGCCTCATGGAGAAAACGTAACCAGAGAGCAGCTAGAAGTACAAATAAAGCAGCTCTTTCTCCCACCCCTTTATCCTCCTCTGCCCTTTGCAAATGCAATCCCAACATAAAGATTTCTTATTTCAGACAGAGGTGGGGGGTGTTCGTACAAATAACCGGGGTTTGGAATTCTGGGAATACATGAAAGTCTCTGACCACCGCATGGAAGAATGGTTATCTCTGGACAACAGAACGCTATCGGGGATGCAGTAGGATGTGGGTGTCAGGGAGGACATAAGTGTGAAAGCTCACTCACTCTCAGCTCATTCTGTTCGCTCAGCCTTGCCGTGGGGCACTGCATGTCTATTGCAGCAAAAACACTCTGCAGGCCTTCCCCCATATCTGTCCTTTTCAAACGCAGTCTTTATGTCTTGGGCAAGAGTGACTTTTAAAAGAAGTCAAGAAATACCTCTCTCCTACAAAATCAGGTATTTTCTTTAACAAAAACTGTGTACGCTCATTTCATCTAACTGAGCTCAGAACTGGGCAGCCAACTGGCCAGCCCTGTCTAAGGGTCAGGGCTGATGCAGAGACGCTGTTTTTGTCATCCCAGGAAATCAAATGGAGGGAGAATCAAAAGGTTCCAAATGCTTAAATAGTCCAATGCCAATGCTTTGGTTTCTTCCAAAGGGGGTAAAAAAGGAGAGGACACACACAGACCTGAAACTTTAACAGTTTCCCAAATTCCTAGTTAATTATCCATCACAATGAAACCTATAAATAATGAATCAGTAATAATTAACTGGATGAGATGAACACTCGTGAGGATATCGAAGCCATCCCTGGCTCAGCCCTCCCCACACAGCCATCTCCTCCTTCAGCCTCCCTGGGAGCAGAGGGTACTATAAAGTGACTTCTGGCCAAGCCTGTGCTCGTAAGACAACACCCAAGACCGAAAGGCCAGTTTTTCAGTCAAGATGATCCAAGCTGCATTACAGAATCAGACAATTCTCTATCCGGAATGTAAAAATCATCTAGTATAAATAAAAATAAATTCCTCCCTTGACAGGTGGGGAAACTGAGGTCCCAAGAGAGGTGGGATCCTGCTAAAGGTCTCTTCTGGTTTTTGTTATTTAAAGGGATTGGAATACTTCAAAGTATGCGCTCAGCTGCTCAGAAACAGATACCCAATACGGGAGTTGCTACTCCCCCAACAGACAATAAAATGTTGATGTATCACACAACTTTTATCAGAAACATACAGAAGCAAAATTATGTAATCTGAGCTTTCTATACACTATTTTCCCCGAAAAACATGCTTATTGAGTTTAAATTAGATGCTTCCTAAAGCAGGCATTGTTTTATACTTGACAACCGAATCCCACACAATTACAGAGAAATTGAGGAACTCGGGAGTGAGCTCTGCAGTATCCCTTCAAAGTCTGGGTGCGGCGGGGCCAAAGGACTCTCCAACCCCACCGCCAGGCACGTGGGGAGGGCCGGACTCACCCTTCCCGGCTGCGGCCTTGGACTGGCCGTAGTCTCGCGGACTCCGGGGCCGGAGGAGGTCGTGTGCACGCGGCGGTGGTACGGGCAGCCGATGGAGCAGGTCCCGCGCACCCCCGTCGCCACAGCCGCTGCCACTCGCGGTGACCCTGAAGGCCATGTGCGCGCTGAGGCCGGCGGGCCCGAGGCCGGAGCCGGGGGCAGGGGGGGCCTCCTTGGGCCTCTTGTCCGAAAGCGCTTCGGCCACTTCGCAGTGCATGGCGCCGGGGCGGGGCACACGGCTGGGGGTCGCGCCAGGCTCCTGGAGAGGGGAAGATAGCACCGGCGCGTTAGAAAAGGGGCGGTGGGTACCTTCCCGGGGACCGCCCGGCCCAGCCAGAGTGGGCTAGGGCGCCAACCCACCCACTCACCTTGCCCGGCCCCAGCACACGCGGAGTTCCAAACGCTGAGCGGCGCCGGCTCGGTTCCCGCCCCCAGCACCTCCCCGCGGAGCCCCTGCGCCTCCGGCCCAGATCCACCTCCGCGCAGACCAGCCCTCCTTAGACGAATGGCGAAACTGAGGCCTGGGCGGGGAGAGAGGCTGTCCGGCGTCCCCTTGAGCGGCAGGGAGCCGGCGGCGACAGGCTCCGGGAGCAGAGCTCGGAGGGTCGCTCGCTGCGCCTTGAAGGGGCCTGGGCCAGGCTGCGCACTTTCATCGGGTCCTGGGGAGGACCCGCCTCCTCTCACTGGAGACCCGCAAACCTGTTCAGCAGGAGCCGGAGGGTGGGCGTCACCTCGCTGCGGAGCCCGTCGCGCGCACCCCGAGACGCACACATCCCCGAGCGTCGGGGGAGACGCGCCGTCGCGCGCAGTTCCTCTGCGAGGGGGATGGCCGCGCACGCCGCTCCCACGCGCACCGCGCACCGCGACCCGGGACACGCGCCCTCGGACGCGCGTTCATTCACCCACTCGGACATCAGCGCTGACAACTGCCGTCTCACGCTCTCGAGCTGCGCGCGCCGGGGACTGCCACGCGCCAGAGCCTCGGTCCTCCCGTGTTCCGCCCTGCGCCAGGACCGGGGCCCCACTCTCCTAGCTGCGGGGCGCTCCTCGCGCCAGCCCAAAGCGCCCCACTTTCGAGCGCCACCCGCTTCCGACAGACGCGGGCTCGGGCGCGCCCCCTCTCCGGGCCGCGGCCGCGCCCCTCTCACCTCGCGGCGGGCCCTGCAGTCTCGGGGCGCACGGATCGGCGCGCCTCCTCCGGCGCCGAAGCCCCCGCAGACGCCGCGTCCTGCGGGGAGGCACCGGGCGGGCCGGGCCCGGCTCCCGACGGCGGCTCGGGCCCCTGGTTCGCTACGGCCGCCGGCCCAAGCCAATCGCGGAGCGAGGGCGGGCTCCCCACCCGGGCCTGGGCGGGGCCGGACCGCGGGTTTGACAGGCGGCGGCCGAGCGGGCCCTTGTGCTGCGGACCGCGCTCGGCTGCGGAGCCGGACAAGACCGGCGCGGCGCCGCCGGCACAGTGCGGACAACCGAGCGCGCCCCTGGACCCGGCCGGGACCCTTCCACACTCCGATCTGGCTCTTTCCTGAGCCACCTGGAACGCAGTGCCCGCTCACTAACGCAGGAGATGAGCGAGGCGAAGCTTTCTGGCAGAATCCCCCAGATCCTTGGAGAACTTACGGTGAGGTAGCGGCAAAGCCAGGGGCAACCCCAGACTTGTCGGTGCACGTTCTCACGTTTGGCTTTTGTGGTAAGTGTTTTCCACGGTAAAGAATCCGTCTAGGCGAAAGGGTCTCAAGGTGAGTCCAGGTCCTGTATGCTGTCCCCTTTCTTCGGGGACCGCCCACGGAAGTGTCATGGGGAGGCCAATGCGTTAGGAAGGCGCTGGACTAATAAGGCTACACGGCAACTGGACACGATGGCTCGATCCCCTCTCTGAGCTCCCGTTTTCCTCCTGTGCAAAGCAGGGGTGTCCACCTGGGCCTGGCCTTTCTCTCGGGGGCACTGAAGGATCAGCGCCCTCACCCTGAAATGGGTTCTGCGGGTCACTTAGGGCTCTAGATTGTATACCTCCCTTGAGGGGTCTGGTCCTTCCGCCTCCATCTCAAACTGAAAACAAAACAAAAAAAAAAATGTTTGGAGCTCCTTCCTGCTGCAGGTGGGACTCTCAGTACAGAAGTCTTAAGAGGATCGCCCTAGCAGCATGCCTAGAATCTGGGGAAACCAGGACCTTAAGAATCATAAAATTTGGGCCAGGGATTTAGCTCAGCGGTTCCGGTGACTGCCTGGCAAGCACAAGGTCCCAAGTTCTATCCCCAGTACCACATATCACAATGCCTGGTGTGGTGGCTCAGGCCTGTAATCCCAGCACTCAGGAGGCAGAGGCAGGAGAATTTCTGTGAGTTTGAGGCTAACCTGGGCTACATAGTGAGTTCAGGGTCAGCCTGAACAAAGACAAGTACCTTGTCTCAAAAAAAAAAAAAAAAATCAAAATTATTTGTCCTATTACTTACTAAACACAATGTCTTACAAAGAGCACTAGCAGGCAGGCCCTGGCATTTTGGTTAGCCCCACCGCACATTCTGAAGAGAGGAGGTCACTGGCTGGCAGTAATGTGCTGGCAGACTTCTTGACCCTAAAGCCAGTGCTTTTCCTCCTGTGCCACCCTTGCTGCCCCTAATATGTACAGGCATCAATCACAGTGCCTGGAACACAGACCAAGGACCACTTGCAGCGTGGAACTGTTGCTACTTTTATGGGAGGAGGCAAGAAATAGAAAGCAGCAAGAATAACAGTGCCATCAGGTGCCTGCACTCCCACCCCCAACACACAGCCATCTAAACTGTGGGGCTAGCTCTGCCAACAGGCCATGTGGCTTTGGTCAAATTATAACCTCTTGCCTGATCTGTTTGCCCCTCATAAAGTGAGGTTGGATTTCTGGCCTTTCCAATTCTCTCCTTGGGTGAGACCAGAGCTGAGTCCTTTGCCCTCCCTCCCCCACCAAACATGCATGCACGCACACACACACACACACTCAACACAGAGTGCTGCACATTTATTTGAGACCCTGAAGACATTTGTTGAATGAGCTGCTTAACCAGCTGGACCTGCAGGTACAATGGCTCTCCGCATTTCCTTCATTCAGATCATCTGGACTGCAAACCTAGCCTGGGCTGCCACCATGCCTGAGCTAGGACACTGGGACTCTGCCTCCCTCCAAGGTCCCGCAGATCCGCCCCAGTGGAGAGATGGTGAAGCCTGCGAACCAATGGGAAGGTTTATCTGCTTGGTACCAGAAGTTTCCTTTGGAAGAAACTCAGAATATCTATTCTTTTTCGGAGGGGTCACAAGAAACTGTTAGCTGTCATTAGGGGAATTGGAGGAAGCCTGAACTTTGCATTTTTATACACTGGATTTTCTAACAATATATACTCTCCTCCTTTCCTTTCAGCAGGTGATATGTGAGCAGTGGGGTTATGAACTATATTTTTTCTTTATTATTTTGGTATTAAAATGGAATTCAAGGGGAGTGCAAGGGAAAGGGGATACAAAAATGGTGATGTACCAGTTCCCCAAGGTGAGTGCAATTATTATGTACCACAAATACATACTAACAATAAAATATTTAAATATTAAAATAAAACTTGTTCATATTTTAATTGTTGAGAACAAAATCCACATGTTCCTTCAGTGGAAATGTATGCTGGTTAAATTAACCCACATTCTGAGTCAAACCTTCTTTTGTGTTCCTGTCCCATGTGGCCTGTCTGCAGACCTCTCCACCGGGACCCACCTGCCAGCAAGACAACACTTTTTTCTTCTCTTTACTCCTCATTCCTGTATCCTTCCCTGGGTGAATGGCTCTTTGGCCAAGTTCCCAGAAGCAGAAATCTGGGACTGATCCTAGGCTAGTGGTGGCGAACCTATGGCATGTGTGCCACAGTGGGCTCCTGGTTATCACTGAAAGCTCTCAGAGTTCGCCATCACTGTCTTAGGCTCTCTCCCATGCTCTCACATCTGATTGGTCATAAATCCACGTAAAACCCCCCTTCTCTCCGTCCTCACTGCATATCTCCTAGTTCTCACTGAATTAATGTCCTCTTCCTCCTCCTCCCAATTATCTATTTTCCCACTGGAAAATTTCCTCCTTTCTATTTGCTTCTAAATATACATCTGACCACAGCACCGCCCTGTTCAAACATCATTAACAGTTCTCAAGTGACTATGTAAATAAAGGCTAAACATTTTCTGTCTCCTCTGCCCTGGCCTACCAAACAACCACCTTGGAAGAAGTTCATCTCCTAGAATCCAGTGCACATATTTGTGCCTTCATAGCAGTGTATTTGATGCTTCCTATGCAAACCCTTCTCCCTCTCACCTCCGTGGCAGAATCCTGCCTTCCAGTCGTTCCATACCCAGCTCAAGTGTCACTTTTCCGAAAGCCTTCCCTGAATTCTTTCCTCCTCTGTCTGTCTCAGAGATTCCTGCACCGTTTTGAAACAGTCTAACCACCTGTCTCTGCTTCTGGACTGAGCTCTGGGAAGGCAGAGGCAGCCTTTCCCTCGTGTATCTCTAAGAACTAGAAGAGATGCTCACACAGCATCAGCAAGAGCAAGTATTTACTGAATTATTAAAGATGACCACTACTTCATTCTCTTGTCTGCATTTATATCTGTCTAAGATCTCCTGTGCCCTGGAGATGGGAGAAAGGAGGAGGTACAGTATTCACATTATTTGTCACAGAGAGGGAGTAGGGGACCTTCCATGCCCCACGTGCTGTGGCTGACATGTGATCTCCTTTAATTCTGGTGAGATCTCTGAAATAAAGAGGTTACCATCCTCATTTTCCAGGTGAGGAAATGGAGATTTGCCAAAGTTTTCACATTTCAGAGTGTCTGCCTCCCGTGTACTCATGGAGCAGAAAATAATTTCTTCAAAAATGATACTAGAGTCAGATGGAGTAGCACATGCTTATAATCCCAGCATTCTGGAGGGCTGAGGCAGGGTGATCACAAGTTTGAACGTGGGCAGTTTAGTGACTTGATGAGATCCCATCTCAAAACTGAAAATAAAAGATGGGCTAGACACAAAGCTCAGTACAAAAGCTCAGGACTCAGTCCTTAGAACTAGGAAAAATTGTAATTACATATGTGTGTACACTGGGCCAATTAGGTATCCATATACGAAAGAATGAAGCTAGACCCTTATCTCACACCATATACCAAGAGTAATTCAGAATGGAGCCGGGGATTTAGCTCAGTGGTTCCGGCGCCTGTCTTACAAAAGCAAGGACCTGGGTTCAATCCCCGGTAACCACATACAATACTGGGCGTAGAGACTCACACCCAGCAGCAATCAGTACCACATAACACAGTGCCGGGCGTGGTGGCTCACGCCTGTAATCCCAGCACTTGGGAGGCAGATGCAGGAGGATTGCTGTGATGTGAGCTTGAGGCTGAGCAAGGGCCAGCCTGAACTACAAAGCAAGACCCTGTCTAAAAAAAAAAAAAAAGAGTGATTCAGAATGGCCAACAGCCTAAATACAAGAATGAAAACCACAAAACACTTGGAAGAAAATGTACAGGTAAATCTTTTTGACCTTGGATTTTGGCAATAGATTCTTCAATACGATATGAAAAACATGTTCAATAGGGTAAGGGATATGGTTCAGCGGTACCACGCCCACCTGGCAAGCACAAGGTCCTGAGTTTGATTCCTAGTACTGGAAAAAGAAAGAAAGAAAAGCATGGACAACAAAAGAAAAAAATAGATAAAATGGACTCATTCAAATGTAAAATTGTCCTCATCACAAGATCATTCTCAAAGTCATGAAAAGACAAGCTAGCTGGATAAAACTGTAAGTACCTATAATCCCAGTACTCAGGAGGCTGAGGCAGCAACCTTGTTGGACTCTAGGAGTTCAAGGCCAACCTCAGCAACTTGGCAAGACCTAGTCTCAAAAAAAAAAAAAAATCAGAAGACATTTGCAAACCATATGTCTGATAAGGGATAGTATAAAGAATACATATAAAAAGCTTGTATGACTCAACAACAAAGAAATAGCCCTATCAAAACTTGGACAAATAACTCCAACAAATGTCTCTTCAGAGGAGATCCAATAATGGCCAACAGGCACCTGCAGCGGGATGAGTACCCTTGAAAGGGAAAGAGCAAAAACTCAATGTGCTCACCCACGCCAACAGTTCCAAAAGCTGAAGCAGTGAGCGTATCTGTGTCCGAGTAAGGAGATGAATATGGTGATGCTACTGGTGCTGATGCGTCTGCTTGTAAACAGTCAGTTAGCAAACAAAGCTTGTGGCAGAGTTGCTTCCGTTCGCAAGCTCCACATCTAGTGCCAAACACAACCACAGCAATTTTCCCCACACAAACACAAACGCAGCCATTTTCCCCCAAATCGTAAAAGAAATTAAGTTCGTAAACCGAGCCACCACTGGAGTTGATTATTTACATTTTTATTAATTTTTTCCTCATAAGTAGCAAATTTATGGCTACACACAAGTATTATATAGTTCATAAGCTTCTCTTAGGCACATAATAAAATGTGTACTACATGCCGAATGCCTTCAGAAAAATAGAATGATATTCCTACATAAGTTTAAAATCAATCTTCCACTTACAAAGTCAGTTTTAAGACTTTGAGGCATCTTCTTACAAAATAATTTCTTCAAAGACTTTTTATCTCTTTCATAAAACCCATACTTACCGTCCTGTATGCCAAACTCAAGGAACTCATGCAATGGTACAGTTGGAAGTGCATGTAAAACCGACTTGGTCCAGTAGCAGGTGTGGTGGCACACCCCTATAATCCCAGCACTCAGGAGGCTGAGGCAAGAGGATCGCTGCACGTTCAAGGCCAGCCTGGGTTACACAGTGAGTTCAAGGCCACCCTGAACTACAATAGCAAGACCCTGTCTAAACACACACACACACACCACACAATTTGGTCTTTGACTCTGCATTTGAAACAAATTTAGTGTATGGAATCTTAGCCAAGGCCAAGACTACATAGTGCCAGAGATAAAGACTATGATATATCTCTTCCCAAACAACTCTAGCACAGAAACTGCTTGGCAGCCCACACTGACACTCACACTTCCCTCTCTCCAGTTCTATTAACAGTTCCGCACAACTCTAGGCGGCATTTCCCAGGCTCCCTCATGACCAGATGTGGCCATGAGAAGGCACTGCAGCTAGTGAGAAGTAAGGACAAATGTGCGGCCTTTCAGGAAGTCCCTCTCAAGGGAGGCTTTCCATTTTCCCTTCCTTTCTTCCCTGGGCCTGGAAGGGAGGTTGAGTCCCAGATCGGTGTGTTACCTAGGCTGCTGCTTGGAGTTTTCAGCTCCATGCACCTTACTGACTCATCTCCTTCCTCTTGCCCTGTAAACCTGCTCCTCTAGCTCAGCCGCCTGGACCAAACACTGTGTAATCAATACTAATGACTTTCTCTCTCACACACATACACACACACCCCACAAACCTTCTGTCAGCAATCTGTCAACTCTTTCTTCAAAGTGCACCAAATCTACCCACTTCCCTCCTTTTCCCTGTCCTTGCCCTGGTCCCAGCTACCACCCTCTCCACAGGGTGACAGCACCATCCCAAATAGACTCCCTGCTTTCATTTTATTTATTTATTTATTTATTTTAGGTTTTTTTGAGACAGGGTCTTGCCTTGTGGTTCAGGCTGGCCCTGAGCTCAACCTCGAACTCACATTACAGCAATCCTCCTGCCTCTGCCTCCCGAATGCTTGGATTACAGGCGTGAGCCACCACACCCGGCACTGTGGTATGTGGTACTGGTTGCTGCTGGGTGTGAGTCTCTATACCCAGTATTGTTATGTGGTTACCAGGGATCGAACCCGGGTCCTTGCGCTTGCAAGACAGGCACTGGAACCACTGAGCTAACTCCCCGGCCCCCTGCTTTCATTTTTGTCCACCATCCTCTTCTTCCCCAGTCTATTTACCATGGAACAGCCAGAGTGAACCTCTACACGGGGAAGTTAACCCACATTAGTTTTCTCAGAACTTTTCAGTGGCCATCAGGAGCAAGTACAACATCCTTCCCAGAGCTGCTGCTTGCCGTGGCCCAGTCCCTGCCTAGGCCTCTAACCTCACTGCACACGCTGCACGCACGCACGCACGCACACGCCTGGCCCAGTCACACCACGCTCCTTCCTCTTCACTCCCTCGGGACTCACCAGCTCCTGCCGGGGCTGTCTCTTTTGGGAACCCTCATCTCCCATATCCACACCAATTCTCACCCTCACCCTCCAGCCCTCTGACTAAAGGTGGCTTACAGGGCGCTCTTGACCATCTTACCGAAAATAAAACTCTGCTCCGCTGTCCTCTCTGCCTCTGTTCTTCAGCACACTCACCGCACGGCCTCTGCTGTGCGTTGTCCAGACTGAGCCCGTGCACACTAAGTTCACTTACTTCATCGGCCGCTCGGAAGAGGCAAGCGTGCGGCAGAGGCTCCAATCGTGTCTACTGACTGACTGAATGTGCACATGCACGCGAGCTGGGTCCTCTAACCATTTCCCGCAGCTTCTAGTTAAAATCCGGGTGTTAGAGGACAGTTTCCAACGCTATTTGCTCTGAGTGTAAGTATTGCCATTGGATCTACGAGCTCTCCTCGTCAGGGCTTACTAAGTATTTGCTGTCAACAAAAATTTCATCCTATTAGTTAACTATGAAAATATAAACATTAATTTGGTTTTCTATCCTAATAGTTATGGTTAATAGTCATTTTTGAAAAACACACACCAATCTGTAAGAATCCAAACTCTCTTAGCAAAATACAAACCCTTTCCTTACCGTTCTCAGAGAAGGTCAAAGAGACCTCTCACCATCCAGTGGGGAGCTCAGCAGTACCCTCAGACTTTCCAGCTTTATGGAAAACCCTGATGATTAATTTTAAAACATGAATATTCAAAAGTACACTAAAACAGATTTATCTTTTCATCCACAAGCAATTTATTTCTTTCCAAAGTTAGGAAGTTCTCAGCTGGCCTTGTAAACTGCAATAACAAATCTTTAAGTACGCTTTATTTACTAAATAAGCTTTAAGCTCAGAACATTTTTGGAGACAATGTATTATTAATATTTGTTTCCATCTGGAGAAAGAACAAAGCCTGACAAACACCCCCATTCCCACGTTCAAAGAAGACCAAGGAGCAGGCTAGCTTCTGCCAGCAGAGAACGGGCTGAACTTTGTAAAGGAAAAATCATCAAGCTTTTTCTAAAGTTTTGCTTAGAAAAAACATACTCTTCTCTTGCATTCCTGACGGTTTTTGCTTCAAGCTGCTGAAATATTCTTTCTTTAGAAAAATAACAAAACACAGCTCCTAAGAAAGTGAAGATCTTGCTTTTGAATATAGATCTCCTTACACAGGACGCATTCCCATTAATTCAGTGCCCTGAAGCAAATGATTTAACTCTTGCCCCAGGTTCCTCTGAAGAAATCTCACGACAGCTCTGGAAGACAGCTACTAAAGATAAGTGTGTAAGTGTGCAGTCTTATGCAGGGCGCAGCACACAAGAAGTAAGTACTCAAAAAAAGATGTTACCACTCCATGAGCAACTGTCTAGTTTACACAGAACGGTGGCACTTTTCAAGGGAATATATACAAATAACTCCTTTGGTATAGCACGTGGAAAACACAGCAAAGCACAGACTTAAAAATCTCCCACAAACAATAGATGCTGTAGACAATTGCTCCTCTAACAACTTCAAAATAGTGCCCTCTGCTGGCCAGTGGAAAACACAAGCCTTCCAGTCAGCTTCCATGACTGGGCAAGGGTTGGGTCAGCTGGCTGTCCCCATCTCGGGTACAAAAACCAGGTATTGCATTACGAGGGACAGAAATGGTCACGGGGTTATGGGGAAGTAATTGGGATGTTAACAGAATTAAAGGCTGGCCTTTCCATGTGCTCATCCACCCAAAGGCTTTTTCAAACTCCTTGGTCTCCTATTTTTAAAATGCTGTAATTGTATGCAAATGTTATAGCAGAAAAACAACGCAAGGGGCATTAAAAATCAATCTTCCATGTAAGCCTCAGATTTTCCAGCGTGAAGATCCAAAAGCAGAAGTGGTGACAAATGTGTAGAAAACAGAGTGAAAAAGTCCGAATGCATTATTAAAAATGTTATTACAAAAAGACAGCGGGGGTGGGATCTCTGGGAGCTCAGGGCTGATTCCGCGGGGAAAAACAGCTAACTACAAAAGAGGCTTTTCAAACCTTCACAGAGGTAAGACCCAGAAATTCAATTAGGAAGCAGCCTGGGCTTTTCTCTGCATGCGAATAATAAGCTTAATGGAAGAGGCTGCTCCAGTCTGTCGGCTGAAATCTGCAGATATTAAACACATTCCCCGCTCTGAAGGTGTGAAGTGGAACGGGCTGCAGACTGGCAGTCACGGGCCGTGCGGTTTGGTTTGGCACTCACTCTGTTTTTTTAAATTAATTAGTTGCCAACACTTTAAAAGTGGAGGTTTCATATCAAAATCCAGTTTCTGACTTCTTACAAGCAGATGGGGAGATCTGGCCATCGTGGGCCAGCACCCTCGGAAAGCAGCCATCAGCCACAGCCACGGGGCAGCAGGTGTCCAGCTAAGGGGCCCGGGCTCTGTCTGCTGCAGCCCCACACCGTCGACCTCCCTCGGCCCCTGGCCATGCGCTCTGCCTCTGTGAACTTCTGAGTCTGAGACCCGGGGTTAGGAACCAGGTTACGACAGTGAGATCGATTCAGTCTGCACGCCCAATATGAACCACGGACAAAGTACTTTCCTAGGAACCAGGGGTCTGAGGAACAAGACGTGACTCCTGACTCAGGGAACTTGTGGATCCTGAGTGCACCCAGACAAAAGTAAACTGGTCATGATCACAGATCATGACAAAAGCATCTAAGTGGCAATCTCTAAGGTAATTCAACTCACTTTCTTTTTGAGTTGACATTTAACTCACCCATGTCCAGGCTTTCTTCTTTAATAATATATGTGTTTAAAGGTACAACTTTCCCTCTAAGAATACCTGTAGCTCTGTGTCATCAGTTTCTATATTTTATCTTCCTAAGATTTCTCCTCTGACCTGTGGATGATTTCAAGGTGTTATTTCTTTATTTCAAAACATTATATGCTCTAATTACCACTTTGAATTGACCTCTACCTTAATTGCCTTATAGGCAAACATACTTTAAATTATTTTAATTCTTTGAAATTTGTTAAAACTTGCTTTATAGGCTGGCATAGGGGCAGATTTGTAAACATTCAGCATGAGCTTGGAAAGAATGCCTGTCCTTCAGTGGGCACTGGGGAAGTGTCCAGCAGGCCAAGTTTGCTGCTTGTGCCAACTATTCTTGATTTCTAACAGGCTGTGTGCTTACAGCAATGTACATAAAAGTACACAAATCTTACACACCTAGTCCAATAAAGTTTTACATGAATATAGCCATATAATCTAAATCAAGAAAAAGGCACGTTCTCAGAAGCTTTTCTCATGTCCTCCCAAGGTAACATGCTACTTCTTTCCCCAAAACCACTGGTGTTTTTTGAGAGATACCTATGTAATGGTATCTCACTGTATCTTAAATCTTTATCTCCCTCACAACTAATGGTGTTGAAGGCCTCCCTTCCCTTAGGAGCCGTTTGGATAAACTCCTTTGTGAAGTGCCTGTTCCTACTGTCCATACTGCTGTATTTTTATGTTTGGTGCTATTTTAGATGAATTAATATTAAGAACTGTATTTCTCATGAACTGAAACTTTTTTTATTTTAAGGGCCTTCATCTCCGGTAACATGTTTTGCCTATGGTATACTTTGTTCTAGAGAAATGACAATACCAGATTTGTACATGATTGCAAGTTTATTTTCAGCATATCTACCCTTATGTTTTAGATGTCTCATAATAACAGCAAGTAGTTGAACTTTAAAATTGTTTGAGAACTTTTGCTTTTTTAATTTAACATCTAGCCTGTTTATATTTAATATAATTACTGATGTATGTTTTAAAATGCTTTACTTTTTCCATTCTATTGATTCTAATCGCTTTGTATTTTCCCCACTCCTGGTTATTTTTTCTTTTTTTGATTTTTTGGTTATTCCACTTATTAGTGATTATCCTTAAATAACAATTTATCTCTGTACTGTATCAAAGCCTATTATTGGTACTTTTACTCTTTCCAATAATGTAAAGACCTCACATTTTAAGTCCTAAATACTGACCTACTTGTCATTGTGATGTATATTCTAATTCTCTATATTTAAGGCCCCATAAATCATTGTTTTTTACAAGGTTATATTCATTTATCATTTTATCCATTTCTTCATGCTTACCAACCCTTCTCTCTTCTCCCTAAAAAGTGTGCCTTATAGATTAAGTATATATTTTCTTAATATTAACTAATCTCTCAATTTTTGGCCTGGAAATGTCTTTATTTACCCCACCAATTTTTGAAGATAAATGTTAGAGGTGGAATTCTGGGTCAGTACATTCATTTCAGAACTTCTATTTTTCTGGTGTAGAATTTCCTGCAGTTCTCTTTCAAATTTTATATACACTCAGGATTCAGTGGAGTGCAGGGGCCACTGTGGACTACAGCAGCGGAGTGTGGCCTCAGGCAGAGTGGGCCGGTGTGAAAACCAAAAAGATGTCTCCAGACGATGACCTGGGAGTGGAAACCAGTGACTCAGAAGCAGAAGGCTGGTCCAAAAACGGTAAGCTTCTGCAGTCCCAGCTTCTGGTGAAGAAGGCAAAGATTGAAGATTTTTATGGGGGTGTTTCTTTTTAAAAGAGAGGCAGAACTTATCTTTTTGAAGCCATATTTCATCCCAGTTTAAAGGAAGAGCCAAAGGACAAAACAAAGTACTACTCTTGCTCCACTCTTTGGCTCTGCCGAGGACAAGCAGGTGTGCCCACCGCCACATGCTGCAGCAGCCTGAAGGTTGTTGTTCCCACTGGCTTTTCTGCAGAAGTTATGGTTCCTTTAGCTGATGAATACAATCCTAGGTTGCCTAATGATTATGAGAAAGAATTCAAAGGCCAGAGAGAGGAAGTACAGACAGAGGGAGTTGGAGACAGAAGGAAACAGAGAAAAGGGAAAAGGAGGTAAAGACAGATAGGAAGTTAGTGGGTTTTCAAGGCGACCAGATCCAGATTTGCATGAAGATTACAAGCAGGACCGGAGAACTAGTATGGTAGGAGCTATTGCACTACCCACTTCTCTTGCAGAGAAACACAAAGTTGCCCAGAGATTTTCCTCATGAAGAGGTCTCGAGACCTCGATCAGTCATCCAAAGCTGCTATCCCTCCCCTAGTAGATGAGGAACAGGACAGATGAGGATCCAACTGGGCACAGTAATTCCTTCCTTGCTAACATGAGTGGCACAGTAACACCTAACCTCATGCAGAAGTATGGCTTTCGGGAGAGCCAGGGTCTGGGGAAGCATGACCAGGGGCTGTGTGACACTGTCGGTGGAGAAGACGAGCAAACAGGGCAAGACCATTGCAGGTGATGCCACAGAGAGGGGTGAGTCTCAAGAGGCATAAAAGAAGTTGGATCCAAATCCATGAACTAGAATACTTAAGTGTCCTACTACAGTGGTCCTCCTGTGAGAATGGCTGGTGCAAAAGTTGATGAGGACTTAGAATTGAAACTAAAGAAGGTGAAAAATACTGCCAAGTTGGCAAATGTGTGATATTTGAAATTCCTGGTGCCCCAATGATGAAGTATGAAGTATTTTAGAATTTGAGAGCTCAATCAGCTATTAAAGGTATTGTTGATCTGAACGGGAGGTATTTTGGTGGGCAAGTGGTAGAAGCATGTTTGTACAATCTGGATAAATTCAGAATCTGGGATTTGGCAGAACAAGTTTGATTTTTAAGATCTAGAGATCAAAGGTCCTTTAATGAGCTATAGACTGAACAAAAATGACCCTTAAAAGCTCTGTGGGCAAAGCTGGTAAGTCCTGGGACTGCTGGAGGTACTTCTGATGTGCATATTGATTGGCCTCTTTATGTTTTAATACAGTATAAAAATCCTTTAAAAACTTATAAATTATTATGTGCTTTCTAACGAATTAAAAATCTCTTGTAATCTTATTGAATACAGTGATCAAAATCCTTACTGTATGATTACTAATATTTGGAACCTCTATTACCTACTGTCTGTTGCTTTTCTTGCTTACATGTTGTGTTCTGCTCCAGATCTGGTTATTTTTTACTATGCTCAGACAGTGTATTTATTGAGAACTTGTTTGTGGATATAACTGAGCTCTAGGTGGTTGTTTGGCCACTAGATTTATGACAGCTTCTGCTAGGACCTGGAGGTCCTCTAAATTCAATTTAATGAGGATTCTAATTCAACTCCAACTTGTGTAATCCCCCTTATCCATTTTTCTAGGGCAGTGGTGGTGAACCTATGGCACACATGTTGTTCTCTTTTAAGACAAAAGATATTAAATGTATGAGCTATTTTTTCTAAACTAAAAACCTTAGTATTTACATTTAATTCTGGTGTTAGCATTTTGTGATAAGTAAGAGGGATTTTTGGTGGCAGTTTGAAAATTCATCTCTGAAAGGTCCGCCTTCACTGTTCCAGGGTACAGCACTTTGGGGACCAGCCCAGAAAGATTTGCCAACTCATCTTTGGGGCCCTTGAGGCCCAAATTTTGTCCTCTATCCTGGGAGACTCAGGGCACTGCCCCACGCTCATCTTTCTTGTCCACAAAGGCAGGAACTCAGAAGCCATGTTGGCACCACATGACCTTGTCCCTGAAGCCTAACTAGACCCATGGACTTGATGCATTAGCGTTCATTTATCTCTGTCAGGAACTCAATAGGCATCTAAAAATATGGAGCCAGTCTATCTGGAACCAAGGGCTAGTAGCAGAACACAACTGGCAAGGAGAGACAAAACGCTGATAAAAGGTTCTTCTGCTGAAAAGCCAATCTACTTGGGCTCACCAAGACTT
>PVIR01018813.1:0-32844 GCA_004026965.1 Petromus typicus | reverse complement strand
TTTTTTTTTTAGGTTTTTTGAGACAGGGTCTCACTTTGTAGTTCAGGCTGGCCCCGAGCTCAGCCTCAAACTCACATCACAGCAATCCTCCTGCCTCTGCCTCCCGAGTGCTGGGATTACAGGCGTGAGCCACCACGCCCAGCATTGTGGTATGTGGTACTAGTTGCTGCTGGGTGTGGGTCTCCACACCCAGTATTGTATGTGGTTACCGGGGAATCAAACCCGGGTCCTTGTGCTTGCAAGACAGGCGCCGGAACCACTGAGCTAATTCCCCGACCCTTTTTCATTTTCTTACTGTCAGAGTGAATTTTGAGCTATGAGGCTCAATATCTGACTCAGCAAAAATAATTGAGTAAAATGATAAACACTAAATTAACATATTGTGAAACTGGATGCCAGGCATGATGCTTTGAAATTGGTTAACATATTTTAGTTTATGTTTGCTAGTATATGTACCAGGATGTCAGAAGCAAAAGACTTTCTCATATTTTCACAATTATGGTTCCTTATAAAGATGACTAGAGTTTTTCCTTTCCTTTTTTTAAATTTTAAATTGAATTTTTATTGGTACATTTTATACATACACCATGATCACACTCATCAATTGAGAATTGTTACCAATGTATGACATGACTTAATTCTCACTTTTTTCCCATTCTCCTGCCCACCCTACAATGCCCACTTTCCCCATATACATAAGCTATGTTTCCTTTTTTTAAGCATTTTGAAAATGAAATTGTTGATGGCTCATTAGCTGAAAGAGTGAAACTTTTTGTTTGCTTCTTACATGACAAAACAATCAATAGCATTTTTCAAATTTTACTATGCCTTGGAGCCTAATGGAGTGTAGCAAAATTATGATAAATAGAAATATGAGATTATTTAATTATATTACACTGAAAAAATACAAAATATGTCCATGTGTTGTGATTGCACCAACATTAAGATAGCTTGAAATGATCCATCAGTGTTGCTGTGTTATGCAGGCCCAGAGCGTGCATGATCTGAGGTCCTGGACCTGCCCTAGAGAGAGATAAGAATGATGCTTCATCCAGCCATGGCTGCTCTGCCCGAGAACTCTATTACAGAGCATCTTTACAGAAGAGAATCTAAGCCAGTGTCAATGACTTTCTTTCCACACAAATAAGATCTATAGAATTTATTTGCAGAGATAAATGTTGACTTATTTTCTCAATAAGGTTAGTCCCATTTTAAGTTTGTTAAATATTACTAAAAATACAGATACTAGTACTAATTACTACCCTCACTACAACCAGTACAATTAAATGCAAGCATCTGCAATATCAAACAAAGCTAATGTTTTTGTTCCATATGGAAGATGTTTATTCTATGAAGGAACAATAAATTTTTCTATTTTT
This sequence comes from Petromus typicus, assembly GCA_004026965.1. Classification (NCBI taxonomy): domain Eukaryota; kingdom Metazoa; phylum Chordata; class Mammalia; order Rodentia; family Petromuridae; genus Petromus; species Petromus typicus. The sequence continues at coordinate 31,465 of PVIR01018813.1, read as the reverse complement.
CAATTTGAGTGATTAAAATAGGAATTTTTTTTTTTTTTTTTTGAGACAGGGTCTCACTTTGTGGTTCAGGCTGGCCCTGAGCTCAGCCTCAAATTCACATCACAGCAATCTCTTGCCTCTGCCTCCCTAGTGCTGGGATTACAGGAGTGAGCCACCACGCCCGGCACTGTGGTATGTGGTACTGGTTGCTGCTGGGGTGAGTCTCCACAGCCAGTATGGTATGTGGTTACTGGGGAATCAAACCCGGGTCTGTGAGCTTGCAAGACAGGCGCTGGAACCACTTAGCTAACTCTCTGGCCCAATAGGAAATTTCTCTAGGACACACCAGCACTCTCACCTACTCACACATTAAGTTGTACATTTTATGAATTCTTTCATCTGAAAGTGGGCTGCCATATCTGAGGATATAGTACATTAACACAAGGTCATATCTTAATAATAAACTCAAGACAAAGCCAGAAAAAATCATTTTAACCATTTTAAATTTCCTAAGAAATTTCAGCTTACAAATTGTATAGTATATAAATAAGACTGAGTTTGAGGAGGAATCACAGGGATGTTAGTGAAAATAGATGTTTTTACATTCAAAATTCTAAATTTTTCCATATCCCTTAATGATTTAGCATTTAAAAAATAAGTCAAACTTATGACATGGAAGTTTAAATATGTTCTAAGCCATTTAAAGAGCTATTCTCATCCCCTTGTTACAATCTTAGATCATTTCCTTACTCCAAAACTTATTCTGACAGGTGTTTGCTATGCTTACCTTACAGAAATCTTATAAGTCTCACTAAACATCCCCCCATAAAATTTTAATTGAATGAAGACCAAATGTTTAGTGCTCATGGCATTTCTCACTGATGAGCTCTTCACCAGGGTGACTGGGTGGTGACTGAGGCCTTTGTAACAAATACACAGAGGCTGAGCATTCAGACACTTGCTTCACGGTTGATATTCTTCAAACATGGGCAGCTACAGTTGGGTCAGTTCACATTATCATGGGTAAATGATCGAGTTTAGGTGATCCACTGACAAGAGACCCTATGATTTAAGAAAAATAAATAGCCCTCCATATTTACAGACACTATGGATTCAGCCAGTAATGGATAGAAAATATATACAGATTATGTCTGTACTATACATGTTCAGATTGTTGTCATTTTTCAAAACAATCCAATGTAACAAGTAGTTACATACTGGATGTGCTGTATTAAATACTATATGTAATAATCCAAGGAAGATTTGATATGCATAAAGACACTATTAAGTCGTGTAAAAATACTATGGCAGGGCCGGTGATTTAGCTCAGTGGTTCCGGCGCCTGTCTTGCAAGTGCAAGGACCCAGGTTCGATCCCCGGAAACCATATACAATACTGGCTTGGAGACTCACCCCAGCAGCAACCAGTACCACATACCACAGTGCCGGGCATGGTGGCTCATGCCTGTAATCCCAGCACTCAGGAGGCAGAGGCAGGAGGATTGCTGTGAGGTGAATTTGAGGCTGAGCTCGGGGCCAGCCTGAACTACAAAGCAAGACCCTGTCTCAAAAAACAAAAACAAACAAACAAACAAACCAAAAATACTATGGCATTTTGTATGAAGGACTTCATTACACTGATATGTTAGAAGCCACAAGATGTTCTGGAGCAAGTGTCCCTGATACTGAGAGATGACTGTATTAATTTTTGAGGTATATATTTGTCATTCCACCAAGTGATTTATTTTGTATTCTCTCTCTGGTCCTGAAGAGATAATTATGTTGTAGCTGAAAAATTGTTATTCAATTGAGAAATTTGCTCAAGGTTACAATTTGTAAGTATGATAACCCAGCTTCGATCTGATATGGCTAAGTCAGAGCCAGTGCCCCTTTTCTCAGACTGTACTATAATGTTTCTCATAGTGCCAATGTTCACTCTGACACAAAACAACCTCATTGAACAGAATATGGTGTAACTAATACAACATTTCTGTTTTATTTTCTTTCTGTCACAATTATCGTAGACAAAAGGAACAGATAAGCTGACTTTTTAAAATACACTTAGTTTCTAATATGCATTATCTCACTGTTCCCAAGTAATTCTTTTTTTTTTTGTCCCCAAGTAATTCTATATACAGCTAATTAAGTTCATTTTAAAGATGAAAATTTGACATGTAAAAAAAGATTTCGAGGGCCAGGGGTTTAGCTCAGCAGTTCTGGCACCTGTCTTGCAAGCTCAAGGACCTGGGTTCGATCCCCGGTTAACCACATACAATACTGGGTGTGGAGACTCACACCCAGCAGCAACCAGTACCACATACCACGGTGCCGGGTGTGGTGGCTCACTCCTGTAATTCCAGCACTCAGGAGGCAGAGGCAGGAGGATTTCTGTGATGTGAGTTTGAGGCTGAGCTCAGGGCCAGCCTGAACCACAAAAGAGAGACCCTGTCTCAAAACAAAAACAAAAACGGTTTTAAAATGTCCTGGAAGTCTTTAATGAGAACCCAAAGGCAGAGCCTCTGACACTGATGGATGTTCATGTGTATCTCTACTTCACTTTTATACTTCTTTCATCACAGTAAAATTTTCATGGAAAATCCTATGTGATTTCGAGAGTAAGAACTGTCTTTCTAAAATGTCCAACTGGCTGTAACCCAGAAGTAAAGTATTGGATATTCACCCATTTTTCTCACAGTAAAATAAAAGCATGAGAATTAAGAAATATAGCTTTCTCTGATATTTTATTATTTCTATGTATAATTCATCCATAATGACAATGGTTTTTATTTTAAGCATTGACATATGGAATATTTAAAACAAACTATTTTCTAAGTATTAAAAAGGAAACCATGGATTGGCTATGGTTAATCATGTAACATATTCTTCAAATGTGCACTTACTAAAACATATTAGTAAATATTTGTAATGAATAATGAATATTTTCTCCCTGGGACACTGGTGTCCATATGTGTCAGATCTTGTGTCATTTTTATTCCTCCTTCACCTCTCCTCCCTCCCATCAGTCCACATCCTTGCCCCTTCTTCTCAAGAAAGTGAATCTTCCTGTTTCTGATCATTTTTCTTTTATTTTTCCCTTGAAATTATTTATATTTATTTTTCATCTAAGTTACTTATAAGAAATTTAACCTTCTATATCTCATTTATTTCAGCAACATTAGTGACTCAAGGTGCATCCATCTTCCTGCAGATGGCTCAAATCCATCCTCCTTCATGGCTGAGTAGTATCTAGTTCCATATGAAATGGCATTATTTGTCAGAAAATGGTTGGGTCCTGAGACCATAATGTTAAGTAACATAAGTCAGATCCAGAAAGTTAAATATTGCGTGATTGCTTTCATAGAGGAACCAAAACCATAAATGAACTGAATTGTAAAGTATAGGCAAACTGTGGGGTAGGGGCATGGGATCAGTGGAAAGTAGGAAGGGAGGAAGGATTAAAAATAAGTGTATATCAGATATCTGTACTAATTCCCCCAAAGTGTAAATGTAATATTATATAATGAACGTGTACAAATAGAATGAAACCGAACAGAGAATGAAAAGACACCACACATTACATTTAGATTACCATGCTATCGCAAGTACTTCAGACAACAGAAGAAGAAAAGCCCAGTTGTAAGCTCTAGCAGGGTAGCACTCGAAGACCACTGGTGAAGGTTAAAGCAGATATTTCTCCTGCTCATCACACAGACAGGAGCAGGTGCTGTATGGACGGGGATCTTTACAAAAGTTTCACATAATCTTAATGTTCATATTTTCTAAAATACTAAGACAATAATTTTAGACCAAGTATCCTAATATATGTTAACACCTCAATATATTTGCATCCCAAGATAAAAATCATAAAAAATAAGATAATACTTCAAAGAAAATAAAAGAGGTAATGTGTAAAGCTGAGACTTATACACAATAATTCATCTTTGTTATCTTTGTAATTATTATCATCCATATCCTGAATAGCTTTACAGAAACTATCAAAAATCTTGCAGGAATTAAGTAGGGTGAAAAGTTTTATTCATAGTACCAAATATATAAAACATCTAGGAATAAATGAAACATGCAATTTTTAGGTATGTTGAAAAATACTAGAAAACTGCACTAAGGAACAATACACAAGATGCAACAAGTAGGGAACCATATATACACCCAAATTGAAGACTAAGTATCATGAAGTTATTAATTCTCTCCTAGTTAAACTATAAATTTAAACCACTCCCTCTCCAAATAGATAATAAACATTTTAATAATGGGAAAAACTAATTTTATCATTCCTTTGAAGTATAAAGGACAAAAGAAGAGCAAACTATTACAAAATGGAAGTGAAGTAGGAGAAAATAAATCAAACGAATCCAGGAGGATGGAGGAGCACCCAGGAGAGTTGGAGACAAAGCATGTATTGCCAGCAGAGACTGACCTGGGATTGTGTTCAAGGTGATCAGCTCCAGAACAACGGCCTAGGGTCCCTCAATTAAACCAGGAGGAGGTGTGGGTACATATAGGAAACACTTAGATAGCATATAGTGTATTTACGCACAAGGAACACAGGATGTCATAATTGAGTTAGGGGCTACACAGAAAGTGGAGAATACAGAGAGCACCAGGATCTTATATTAATTTTTTGTTCCAAGTAATATAGGTTAATTGGTCAGAAGTGTATATCAATCTCAGTATATTTACGTAGTCTAGTTTCATACAGCTCTTCTACAGGCAATGATATTCATTTGTTATCTATTCAAGCTCAAGGCCATAAAAAGAAAAGTATGGAAAGGAGAAGGGGCTGTTCTTTTGCTTCCTAGGCCTTCCAGTTATCAGAAACTATTTCCTACCTTAGAAGGACTTGTCTTCTTTGTATAGTAACCTATGAAACAATAAGATATAAAGATTTATGGGTTTAGCAATTGAATGTAAATGGAATAGGAGGCTTATGTGCATATTTAAGTATATATCAACACTGTATAATGATTACACACTATATACATAGTAGAGCTTTAAAATATGACAACTTTTCAAATAAGAATGTGATATTCCAGTAATTCAATGGTGTTGCAATAATAAATCATTTGCTAAAAAAATGAAACAAAAAACAAGTGAATGGGAGCTAAAGATATAGTTCAATGACAACAAACCTGTCATGCAAGTGCAAGGTCCTGAGTTCAATCTCCAGTACCAAGAAAGAAAAAAAATCAAATAAAAAACTAGTTTATTACATAATTATATTAATTTTGTAGGATTACTAGAGTAGTTTATTTCAGACTGGGTAATTCAAATAACAGAATGTATTCCCCATAATTCTGAAGGTTCCAAGCCCGAGATCAGAGTCTGCCAGAGCTGGTTGTTTGTACCCTCTTTCCTTCACCTGGTCGTTTCTCCCTATGTCTTGTACAAGTTGTCTCTAGCACATGCTGAGTACTAACCCCTCCTTCTTATAGGAACACCAGTTGTGTTGATAACACTGTTATTTTACTTTAGTGTACTTTTTAAAAGTCCCCATCTACAAATCCTGTCCCACCTCAAGTAGTGAGGCTTAGCTCAGATAATTCATTTATAGCACTCATACACTTCAAAATAATTAAGAACTATTTCTTACAAAAGCTAAAATATAACACTTTTGGCTTCAATGGACAAGTTTCAGAAATTCTATGAACTCTTTGAAACCATAGACAAAATTTTCTGTGCATAAGAATGTGCATATTTATAAATGCAAAGGTTTATCTTTCATAAGCATTTGGAAACACTACATTTTTAATGTTTAGAGCGCTAATATACGAGAACACACAAGTGATATTTATGTAATATTGAAGCATGCTGGACTCCTTGAGCATAATAGCAAAAGCACACACCCTAAAGGAAAATAGAAATGGATTTGACTACATAAATATTAAACAATTTTGATGGAGAAAGAAACAGTTAACAAAGTTAAAAGTAAAAGCCTAAGGGAAATAATTATTGCACAGATAGGAAGGTAACAGGAGGTGAAATTAGGTACCTGGGTTTGCAATGGGAAACACAGCTTTAATGTTAGCACATCCATTAGTAGCTATGTGCCTCCACATATTTTGTACCATTCTTTGTCTCTTTGTTTTTCTTCATTTGTGAAATGGAGATTAAATGCTGTCTACTAGAAACATCAAGATATTCATTGTGGATAATCTTTGTAAAAGACTAGCACATTAAATAGTTCATAGTATACACCAAGTAATGTTATTTGAGAAGGTAAATGTTTTGTGTATGCATTAAGTTGCATAATTTTGTTGGCTTCTTTTTAAAGTTATTATAAAAATGATAAGAAAAATAGAAATGAACAGAAAATCCAGTAATATAGCACAGATGACAGATACTATCAGAATCAATAAGCAGTTTCAAGTGTGAATAAGAAATATGACAAGCCCAGAGGTTTAGAAGTGAGTCTTAACTGAACCTAGTTAATACCTTATTAATGTGTAATGCATAGCATACAGTAAGTTCTGAATTAGTATGCATTAAATAAATAGTTCATACTTTAATAATGCAGGATAATGATATATTAATTATTTAGAGATTTAAAAATAGCATAGAAACATAAGTAAAAAGAAATATTTTAAAGAAAATAAATGCATGGGGAAAATGACAAAATCATCCTTAAAAGAGGGTACTTCTATGGAAGGAAATATCAACACCATAGAATAACTTACATGCTAAGTATGTAAAAAAGATACTCAAAATGTTAAATTAATAAAACATAATATAAATAGAGATGGGAGGAGGATGGTGGAGAAAGGGAACATTATTTGGACTCAATTACCTCTGTAAGTGAATTAGTTTTACTGTACATGTATCAATTCTCTAATGTGAATATAATCATCACCAATGCAAATGTGTACTAATAACAATTTAAAAATGAAAGTCTCTATCTCTGAATGTCCCACTCTCAGAAAGAAGTAGTATCACATTTTTTTCCACTTTTACCCATCACTTCCCAAACCTCATTCCTCATCCAGCCCTTACTGTGTGAATGCACTTCTATAATTACAAAACAATGTAATGCTACTATATAAAGCAGTGATTTCAAAACACCTGATTATGAAGGTTTGAAAGTGTCTGTTCAAGACACTTTTCAGAGGAAGTTAACTCAGCTAAGAAGCACATGAAGAAATGTTCAACATCACTGGTCATTCAAAAGATGTAGATGAAAACAACACTGAGATTCTATCCCACTCCACAAAAATGGCTGCTATCTCAAAATTAACCAGCAACAAATGTTGATGAGGCTGTGGGGAGAAAAGAACCTCCACTGTTGATGGGAATGCAGACTGGTACAACCACTATGAAGATCAGGGTGGAGATTCCTCAAAAACCTACGATTAGTAGTACCATTTGACCTTGCTATTCCCCTGCTAAGGACATATACAAAAAAAAATTAAAAGATTTATATTACAATATATGTGCACTCATGTGTATAGTAGCTCAGTTTTTGATAATTAAATCTTGGAAACAACTCAAATACCCATGAACAGGAGACTGGATAAATAAGATTTTTTTAAATATAAAATGGAGTATTACTCTTCCACAAAGAATAAATTTGAGTAATTCATACTCAAATAGACATACCTTGAGGACATTCTTAAGTGAAATAAATGTTACAGATGTGTATAACCACCATATCTTTTCTCTGGAAGAGAAACTGAGGATATAAATGAGTCTACAGTGTATGATACATATTGCTAAATAAAAATATTCAAAGGGCAAAGGGGTTAGGGATAAATAATGTGGGGAGAAATGTGATGGTTAAAAAAGGGAAACAAAGTTTATGAACATATGAGGCAGCTGGTTGTAGAGTGGACAGGAGAATAGGAAAAATGAGAATTAAGTCATATACTGGTACCAATTTTCAATGTTGGTTTTGATCATGATTTGTATATAAAAATGTACCAATAAAATCAATTAATTTTTTAAAAAACTGCCTGTTCAGTGACTCAGACTCCTATCTCTACTGCTTGACATTTATTTTACAACAACTACTTACTATTACTCCGCTTGCTTTAAACTGAAATGCCAGCCATCTCAGTCCTTTGGGATCACTATCATAAAATATCCTTAGTTAGGGCACTTGCTAATGATGGAAGACTGCTGCTTAGAGCCAGAGGCTGTGACATTACACACAAGCCACAGGCGATTGAAAATCTATAAGGTTCCTTCCTGACAGCAACCTCTGTTCTTGCAACCTTCTGTGTGCACTCACTTAGAGGAAGGACCAACTCTTATATTCTCACAGGCAGAAGAAAAAAGAAAAAGCTTCCTCAGACCTCTGATACTACAGCAGGAATTAGATTGTGTGGGCAGAGTCTCCCTAAGAGCCCTACATTATTAGCGTAGTGAGAGCAAGCTTCAATCTATGAATTGGGGTTGAGAAACATTCAGATCATGGCAGCAGGCTTTCATGAAGAAGTTAGCAGCTCAAGGATCTGAGAAATCCTAGCTGATAATAAGACCATAAACACCTAGTATTCCTATGCTGGATATATGAATATTGTGTATGTTATTTAAGCATCAATGTTATAGGGGTTTCTATTGTAAAATTAGGTGAAAAGTATATAAATAGGCTTGGAATAATTAAAGATTGTAAAAGAAAATGGAAAGAATATTGCAATAGTAAAAACGTTCTGATCTAGGCCTCTGACATTTGAGAACACCATTTCAGAACTTTTTATTTAGGAGCCATCAACCTGTGAGGCTGTGTTAACAAGACAGACTTTCTATTTCCAAGGCAAAGTCTCACTCCAAGTTCTGTCACTTCTCATGAGCCCCTATGTTTGTTAGAGTGTTTTTACAAAGTGAACAACCTCATCCAGAAGTTTATAAAGACAGATTTTTATCTTAAGCTTGGGCTGCAGTAAATAGACACGCATAATGTGAAGTCTCAAGTCACACACAAACAGAGAGAGAGAGAGCGCTAGTGCTAACTTATTCATAAGGAACCTGCCTCCAAACTGAAGGAAGACCCTGGGAGAGGAGCCCACACTAATACACACCCATCTGATTCCTATTTCCAATTTAACTTGACACCTTACATACACAAAAGTATCTTTGAAATTTCTGTGGTTTGGTTGATTGCCAGTTGCTGATCTTACATCAAGGAGATGAGAACTACATTAGCCCTGACTGGAATGTACCCTGCGTCAAGTGAAGACAGAGATGGCAAGATCTGTCCCTGAATAGACGTAGCCCACATCTGACTGTGACAAGGTACAGATCTCTTCTAGGCTCTGAACTGAATTACATGAAGTGTTCATTTTTTATGAGTTGATAATATTTTAACCAAATTAATTTTATCAAGTACTAAAGTGTGGTAATCTTAAGAATATAAAATCTTGTTATTTCCCCAAGTTTCATGTTTACCCAATTTTGAGGCCATTTTAATAAACTGAATTAAAGAGTCATTCTTTTTCTCTGCTAGCCTGTGCACTAGCATGGAAACGAGGAATGTGAGAGCTAGGTAAGCAATTATACGCATTGTTTATCCACATATAAAGGCATATATGTCATATCGCCTCTCTGCAAAATATATCAAAATATATTCTCAAGTGGGCTCAAATGACATTGTGCTTTTAATTTCTTTCAAAAGTAACAAATTGTCTAGCTCCAGAATGTTGCTTACCATTACTGGTTGTGGCCTCAGGGACAGTTACTTTATTACCTTTCTGAACCTGACTTCAAAGGAATTAATTAATTGATGTTCTTGGCAGCCTCATCCTGACAAAAACATATGATACTCAAATGTTAAACATGGAACCTCAGATGAAACTGTCAGGAAAAAGCTGAAAGTGGTTATTAATATGGCTTTTGATAAATATCAGCTCAGCCTCACACTGTGCCTCCTCTGTTTTCATCTTGGAAAGTAGTTAATCTGATTGATGAAGATCCTAGCTCAGATTGTCTCTCACGCTGAGTTTAATAATGGCGCTTTTTTTGGTTTTCCCCCCAAATTCTTATTTTCAAGTGGAGATGTTTGTGCATTTTCATGTGCCTGTTTTTCAAGACCAAAAGCTTTCAGCATTATCCTTAACATTCATTCTAATTGTAAAAATTCCTTATTGTCACACAAGCATGAGCGCTGGGACTGGCTTCCCAACTTTCACTTTGCAAAATGTGCTTTAATGGAGAGGCTGTCAAATGCTAATTCTAACCCTGGAGGCACAGAAGAGCCAGCCCATCAGGACAAATCAAGCAGCTAGCACTGATGGGCTGCAAATCTGGCCTCATTATCATTACCCATCAGCTCCCATGAGCCATGACTCTTGTTCATCATAATTCAATCCAAACAGTTCCAATTCTGGTTCAAGCACCTTCACTGCAATCACTGATACAATACACAACAGTATGGCTCATGACATTCATGTTTTAAACATGATAGGGCAACTCCATTTCCTAAGACTGTCTTAATTAATAAAAGCAAACACACCTCTCTCACTTCATTGAAAAAGAATTACAGGTGATGGTTCAAAAATTAATCTGATTGGGTGGAAGCAATCAGTCACAATGACTTTGGTTGTGCTTATATATAAATGAAGGATTAGGAATAGCATCTTTGGATTTTTTCTGTGAGTAATGCCAGATTCAATTGAAAGATTAGTGATAATGCCTTTATTATTATTCTCATATACAGTGCTCAGAAGCCGAAGCCTCGAGTAATTTGGGTCTGGCATTCCATTTATATCTTCTGTTTTTACTAAACACCTGGCTCAACCTGTTAGGCATGTGTTTTTATAAACGTCTGAATAAATTTCCCTGGTAGGTTCCATTTGTCCCAACCCTGATTTCCAACCTCAGTTAGACACCTCAGTACTATTTTAAATTGACCAGTATTGAGAAGATAAGGTGTTTCCAGCATGGTTAGACTCTTAGGGGTGATTCTTTTCTAGTCCAGCTTTCAGATGAGATTGTAGACTTTCCCAATATTGCATCTTTGCGAGAGATCAAGGCAGAAGAGCCAGTTAAATCATGCCCAAATTCCTACTCCACAAAATTTGTGAGATTATGAGTGTGTGCTATATTAATCTTGTTAGTTGTGGAGTAAGTTCTGTTGGAAGAGATAACTGATACAAGTACAATATTTATTTGAGCAAGAGAATTTACTGCAACCAAATCAGTACCAATCAAGTGCCCTGCACATTAAAAAGAGAATCTCAATATATATGTTAATGGAAAGAAAAGAAGGGAAGTAAAAACTGGGTTTAATTTTTGGGAAAAAAAAGTATGGAGGACTTTGCTTCTGACGATAGGATGGTAGTGAGCAGTTAAGGGGTTTGTAGGGCAAGTGGAATCCATGGGAGGTCCTAGATTGAATCAAGAGAGAGAACAGAAGAAATTATCCATGCTAGCTCAAAAGAGTGCATGAAGGGCAGTGTCTATGTTCACTGGAAGAGTTTGGTAAATTATCCTTGATTGGAAAAGATTTTGCACAGGACAAAGATAGAAGCTTGAAGGTCAGGGCATACATCAGTAATAAGATAAGTCTGAATCCTTCACTGGAAAGACAGAATATCTGAATAGGAATGGTTAAAAATATGGAAGGAAATAATTACAAATCAAAAGACTTAGAGATTGGTCTCTGGCTTTTACAACTGTAAATTCTCTGAGTTGTCACCTTTGTTCTGATATCAGGATAAGTGTATCCTGTCTCTTTGTGTAAACAATAAGCAGACATGAAGACATCTTACTTCCTGCCAACATAAATTTGGGACTCAAGGGCTGGGGATTTAGCTCAATGGTTCTGGTGCCTGCCTTGCAAACACTAGGGCCAGGGTTCAATCCCTGGTAACCACATACAACAATACCAGGAATGAAGACTCATGCCCATCAGCAACCAGAAACACATACCACAATGTCAGGCAATTCTTGGGAGGCAGAGGCAGGAGGATTGCTGTCAGTTCAAGGTTGAGCTCAGGGCCACTCTGAACTACAAAAGTGAGACCCTGTCTCAAAAAAAAAAAAAAATGGGACTCAAATATTTTTCATAGATAGATATGGTTAAGGCTTACCTTTCTGAAACACAATATATTGGGATGTTATGTTATCAATAATTTGTGATTTTTTAATATTAAAAAATGTAATGTACCCCCCAAAATAATGTGTATCCTATATATCCTAATAACTGCTTCAGGCAGGAGTACAATTTCCCATATCCCTATAATTAAAGATTAGCTTTTACTTTATGTTGCATTGCTGGTTGTTGTCGTTGTGAGGCTTTCCCAGCCAGAAAGGGTGAGAAGCAGTCAATCACAGACCCGGGGGAAATTTTCTGGAACTCTCTGATTTACTCAAGATTCAGTGTCATATATATACAGCAAAGGGTCACAGGGCGGGGTGAAGGCTGGGAGGAAGGGAGGGTCTACTGGTTTAACCTAGGGTTTTGCCCAATAAGTGAATTTTGTGGGCAGGGAGGGTCTATATGACATGAGCTATGAGGGAAGGTGAGGCCACAGGTGACAGACAAAAGGGGTGGGGCTGTCAAGATGGTCACTGGCAAGGTCCAACGTATGAGAGTGAGTGTGCTCAAGCCCCTAAGGGCCTCTAAGTCTGCAGGGAGACAAAGTCTCAACCTTTAGGCTCAGCAGACAGACACACAGTTCACTTGCCCTAGCCAGACTTGAAGCTCTCCCTTAGCTCCCCGTTTTGTTTAACATCTATGGCCTCTGCTAAAAGAATAATATTAGAGTCTGTTTGTATCTGAGATTGCAACATGTGATAACTTGAGGTACATATCTAGATGAGTGAAAAGAGGGATCATCTTACTCCAAGCCAGTGTATCCAGTTTAATTATGTCCTTTTGGCTGTTGTGAGATTTCCCTCAGATTTGTGTTAGCAAGACATAAATGTGATATAGGAAAGGAAGAACTATTCATCTCTATGAACATTAATTTTGTCAGTTGTGGGCACAAATTAAGGCAGGTTAATCTTCCAGGATTTTCTGGTGGAACACCCACCCCAAATGACAAACATTCTTTTTTTTTTCTTACAACTTTTTTTAAAATTTTCAAATAATTTTAAACTTGAAATATATTGTAAGAATAGTTCACAGAGTTCATATATTCCCTAGGTCCAACTAGTTTTACTATTAACATTTTATATTAGTATGATATATTGTATTGTAAGTAGTGAACTAATATCCACATGTTAACTATTAGTGAATTTCCATATGGTACTTTCTGAATACTTTCCTGATAATATTTTCCTATCCTAGGCTACCATTCCTGACACCTTATCACATTTAGCTATCATGTCTCTCTAGGATTCTCTTATCTATAATAGTATTTCATAGACTTCTCTTGTTTTGAAAAATTTGATAGTTTTGAGGAATACTGGGGAGGGGCTTGGTAGAACACGTTTGTCTTATATTTCTTCTTGTGATTAGACTGAGGTGATATGTGTGAAGAAAAAAGACTACAGAGATAAACTTGTACTCTTATTACATCATGTGAAGATTTTGTACTGTGAAGGACATAGCACCGATGGTGCTATTTCCGGGCTTGGATATCACCAGGCTTGAAATAGAATTTATCAGAGTTTTCCACTGCAATGAGCCCCGTCTCCTTATTGTAGATTTTGGGAGGAAGTCTCTCTTCCCAGTCTACATTGAAGTGAGAAGTTACGCTTAACCTCCCGTCCAGCAGTTGAAATAAATTGTTTGGAAACATCCTACATTGAAGATTTAGCTATTGTTCCATATTTGCTTATATTTAGTAGATCATATATTTCACTCCATATAAACTAATGATGGTATTCTGGGGGCCAGAAAGTAATACTAATTATTTTATTGTTCAAATTATTCCATCTCTGGCCACTATGAGCTCATTCAGTTTACACCCATATCTTTTAGACACATTGCTGCATCAGGTTGTATATTTTACTTGATTAGTGTATTTTAGTTTTTATTTTGTTTTATATGAGGAAACCTCTTTTCTTTCAGGTACTATACGGTTTTCCAGGCACATCTCTTATTTCCTACCTCATTTCTATAATTGATCAATTCAGTAGGAGGTCATTGTTATTAGAATCCAAGTTGCAGTGTTGGGACTATTGGAAATTTTGGTTTTACTGGAAATTTCTGTTTAAAAATAACAAAGGTTAATTTGTAAATCTGAAATGATTCTATCTTTTAATAAATTGGGAGTAGGAACAGGTGCAAATATTAAAATCTTATGTCTCAATAATGTGAAAATCCAGAATATCTGTAAAAAAAAGTTTCTATGTGTAACAGAGCACTTAAACACAAGAAAAAACTTGATCTGTCATATAATAATGTTCTTTTTGAAATATTATTTCATTTCCTTAACTGAAATATTTAAGTGTTATTCTATGCTTGAATTCCACCTAGGAGGAGAGTATTGCAGAGGGTAAGAACAAACATTAATAACTATCAAAGAAATTAAAAGTTGAATTAAAGAACTTCTGTAATGTCTTTTTAAAATTAAAATCAGTAAATTTAGGTATAGTCTGAAGATCTTAAGGTTCGCAAAAAAATAAAATAAACAAAAGAGAGATAATCATTTGGAAAGTTTTGTTTTAGTATTATTTTATAGACTAAAAACATCAGATTCCTTATTCCATCAAATTATTCATAAATGTTAAAAATATAAAGAGCACTTGGCTGCCCGTGCAATTGAAATCTTTAATTTCAGACAGGAAGAAGATGAACCCCTTCTGAAAGCCCCGTCAGTTACAGCAAATGCTGACAATTCAAGAAGAGGAGGTTTAACAAATGATCCAGTGATCAAGGTACTTCACTCCCAGCAGTCGGGGAGGGCATAATTCATTCTGGTTTTCATTCATTTTCACATGGTGACTATAGCAGGAATATCTAAGAAAAATGCAAATGGGCTATATGGCAAATGTTTGCTACAAGTGATTTGTGAGGTCATTTTGCTAATTCCTAGTTAAATAAATGTTAATGCAGAAGTATCTAAAAAGGAATTACCCTGGAAGAGGTAAAATAAATTTTATTTGAATAATTTTTCACTGGACTGATAGGATTTACAGGAAGAAAAGACACATATGAATATGTACATGTGTGTGTGTTTATATATATATATATATATTACAATACATATAATACAATATATATGTAATATGATATATAAAGTAGATTTTTTGGAGCACGATTTGCAGTGAACATTTCCTTTGAAATTTTAAATGAATATTATATATTTTTATCATGGTATCTGTAGGCAAGAAAATGTTTTAAATATTTTGGAGATCCAATTCTAATGAGAGAATTATATCTCCAGTGATCTTTCATTATATAGAGAGCAGGCAAATTCAAATCAATTATAACATACTGCTCCAGTAAGAAATCAGCAACCACTCTGGACATATGAGTAGCCTTTTGGATATGGTGTAGGGAGTAAGGAGAGCTGCCCATGTTTCCCCCCAGCTAAGAGAGGATCAGAGTGGATGTTGTCACAGGTCACTTGAAACTTCCTTTGCCTATCGCCCAGTACTAATAGCAAAATTCCAACACTGATCCTTTTTTCAAAAAATTCAATCCTTATTGGTACATTATGAATACACATCATCATCGCATTCAACTTTGAGAGTTTGTACCAGAATATGACACTGCTTTATTCTCATTTTTCCCCTTCCCCCACCCACCCTGCCAGCCCTTACCCCTTATCTACATAAGTTTTGCTTCCTTTTTTATTACTATTACATTCTTTTTCTCCTTGTTTTTTATCCCTACACCCTCTTTCCTTTTAAATATTTCCTATTTCACAATATCAACTATATATACTAGAATTCATTTACATCCTCACTTTCTCATACCAGAGAAAAAAATACAATATTTACACATCTGTGACCTATTTATTTCACTTATGAGGATGTTCTCAAAGTACATCCATTTGAGTGTGAATGACTCAATCTTATCATTTTTAATGGAAGAATAATACTTCATTCTATAAAAGAAACATATCTTCTTTATCTAGTCTCCAGTTGATAGACATTTGGTTGCTTCCAAGATTTAGCAATCACAAACTGAGCTGCTATAAACATGAGCCAGGGTCCAGGGATTTGGCTCAGTGGTTCCGGAGCCAGTCTTACAAGCACAAGGACCCGGGTTTGATCCTCGATAACCACATACAGTATTGGGCATGGAGACTCACGCTCAGCAGCAATCAGCACCACATACCACAGGGCCGGGCGTAATGGCTCACCCCTGTAATCCCAGAACTCGGGAGGCAGAGGCAGGAGGATTGCTGCGATGTGAGTTTGAGGCTGAGCTTAGGGACAGCCTGAACTACAAAGAAAGACCCTGTCTCAAAAAAAAAAAAAAAAGAAAAAGAAAAAGCATGGGCCAGCACAGATAATTTTAAGGAGGGCTTGGGTCACATGACTTCAAACTTCACAAAGATTTTTAAAACAATACAGTAATAAAGATTTGAAATTCAAAACCTGATTTCAAGTTATTTTGTATGGACACACTTATGTATCTCTATGAGAGGCAGAGTTACACATGTGACTCAAAAATATGTCTGATGACGTTTTATGAATAAGTTTGCAGATATGTTCTTTCATCTTTATATTCAGGAAAAGTCACCAGGGAAAATGGCTGAGCCGATGCACTTATGTTAAATCACTGTAGCTGTTCTTTTCAGGAGAATTCCATTCAGAATGGCAAGTCTTCTAAACCTAAGTAACAGGAATAGGTGTTTATCTACTTCTTCCTGGATTTTATACACTACAGATTTTATGAAAAAAATCCACTGATGTATTCTTTTGACCCCTAACAACGATGTTCATTCGATAGTACTTCATATTTATTCAAATGATTTTTCACTGATTTCCATGAACCATCTAAAACTGCTCTCTTCATATATGCCGTTCCTCCTATGTCATCTCTTTCATTTCCCCTTTATTCTTTTTTTTTTTTTTTGAGACAGAATCTCACTTTGTAGTTCAGACTGACTCTGAGCTCACTATGCAGCCCAGGCGAGCCTGGAACCTACAGCAATCCTCTTGTCTCTGCCTCCTGAGTCCTGGGATTACAGGCATCAGCCACCATGCCTGCCACTGCTGTATGTGGTTCTGATTGCTGGTGAGCATCAGTCTCCATGCCTAGTATTGTGGTATGTGGTTACTGGGGATCAAACCTAGGCCCTTGGATTTGCAAGGCAGGTGCCAGAAGCACTGAGCTAAATTCCTAGCCCTTCGCTTTTATCCTTTAGCATTTATATGAGTAACTGAAATTATAATAATTATATTTTTCCTTACTATAGTTTCATTATATGAGGTAATTTGTTGTCTTATTTGTCACTATATAGCCAGATCTTTATAAAACATGATTGGCATCAGTTCATCAGCATGAATGACAGCTTACCTAAAATCTAAGCATGATGTGGGCTCTGCAGCTGGACCAAGCAAGCCCAGCTCTTCACTCTACTGTCTGCTACTCACCAAGCCCTCCCTGGTTTTATCTTACTCAGTATTATACTATTAATAATAATAGTGTCCCCTTTATAGTTAATAGAGTTGGTAGAAGTCAAAGTGCATGAAGTAGTCCTGGAAGAGGTGACACTCAATAGACATTATAACTCATCATTGTAGTTGGCCACACATTAGGGTTATTGAATAAATATAATATTTAAAAATATTTGAATAAATACAAAATAAATCATTTAGCATCTAGGTATTTTTGAGATAGAAATCAGTCATCAGTCTGTTTTATTTTCTCTATGAGAAAAACATTGTGTTATAATAAAAGGATGTCCCTTTCTTACTCCAGATTCAAATCCAGAATTTTTATAAAAACATATAAAATGCTGAAAACACATTTTTTCCTTTGCTTCTACAATACCTTTGATCAGGTTAATTTGTTTATGTTTTGAAAATGCATGTCAGAAGAACAATTGAACAATCATAATTATGTAGGCAAATTTCATAATATTTCTTCTTTTATTTTTGGGCTCCCTCAAAGTAAAAAGACATATCTACAAATGACCTTTCTTCTATACAACAAATTGTGATAATTATGAAAGTTTACCTGTGCATTGTATGAAATAAATATACAGTAATAGCCAAATATGCATTCTCAGTTGAGTTAATTTTTTAAAAAGGTATTTCTTCTTTGTGTTATATGCTCATCATGGCTTGGCTGTAGCTCAAGCTTTCCTGTCCTAGTCTAGAACTTGGGCAGTCTGACACGAGGAGAGAAACAGTTCCTATCTTCAGAATTAGCCCTTCAATGGCAAAAGAAAAATGCACCACAGCAGAACTACGTGATGGCTTCAGAGACATATTCTAGAAGTGAAACAGTACCTTCAGTCACAGTCATTCAGCACCAGCAAATATATCCAGTGTTCTGTGTCCCCGGAGCAGGAAATTATTATTTTGTGAAGTGTAGCACTGTGAGTCACACACCCAAATGTGGCTGTAAAAATGTGGAAATGTACAATTTCAATATAGGACAGAACATCACCTTTAAACATCTAGTAGCTTTAAAATTTTTAGATATATATTTTGAAAGAAGGAATAGCATCTGGATATGTATGGGAGTGTGATCAAAATATTTATTTTAAGTCACACTTAAAAGGCCATTTCTGTAGACATTTTTAAAAAGTATCCTCCATGATGGTTAACTTACCAATGTAGCCAATCTTGATGATAACGTATATTATTACATAAATTTTTGGTGCCAACAACTACAATTATTTGTGAAAGTAGCCAAAATTGACAGCTTATCTATGCCACAGTCTATCACTCACTAAAAATCAACAGAACTGAGGTTTGTTTATTCACTGATTTTACATATCTAAACTCACCTCCTAAAATTTTCTTATATAAAATATATACCTTTCTCTTCATGCTTAATGAACAGAGTCACAAATAATTAGCAATAACAGAAACTGAGCTACAAGAAGGATGACTCAATCTCGTTTATATTTTGAAACAAGATATCCATAAACAAAAAGGCAATAATTTTTGTAATTTCACGGAAATTTGCAAAGGAAAGTACTGATTTCATGGTGACATCAGGGAAATGTGATGATTTCACGCAGACTTAATCCTCTATCCCTCAACCATCCACAAACACATTTCAACGGGCATAAAAACAGAAGCTTCCTACAAAATTTCAGTGCTGTGATTGTGAAAATGAATGAACAGGTAGAGGATTTCAAAAGTTAATGAAGTCAGTACTGTAAAGAATAAGGCAATCATTAGGTTACTTTCTGTGACAAGTTTTAAAGATATGCATCTGTAAGAGCTTCAGATTCAATTTTTCACTGATAAATTTCTAATTTAATTTTGTCTTAAAATGGACAATTTTTCTAGAGGTACACAAACTTTCACTTGAAGACTCAGCTGACAAAATCTAGGTTACACTGATTATAGATATCATTGTGATGTGTTCAATTAATTTTTAAAATATTATCATACTACTATATGATAATTTATGGATATGTGGAATAATAAGTACTATTCCATGTGACAATTAATACATAACTAGAGCAGCTTTTAATATTGATGTTTATCCCACACATAATGTTAATGCACAAATCTTTTAAGATACATGGATTTCTTATAATAGCTTACAGTAAACAAAACAAGTAAAAATGAACAATACAGCAGCAAAAACACTGGGTGACACACTCTTAAAATCCCATTACTCAACAGGCTGAGGCAGGAGGATCACTGTGAGTTCAAACCCAGCAAATCTCTGGAGTGAGTTCAATGCCAGCTTGGGTTACATAGTGAGGCCTTGCCTCAAAATAATATCAGTCATAATCACAATAAGCCTAAAGCATCAATAGGCAGACTTTCTCCCAATTGTCCATTCAACACAATTCCAGATCTATTTTTGATTCTGTGTCACTTCTCTAGAGACCTCATCATTGGAAGGGGAGGAGAAAATAAACAAATTGGGTTAACACATTCCTGCCAACTTGAACCACATATGGTACATGATGGGTAACTATCCCATCAGATGACATGGGACGGTTCCATTGGGTAATACAAACTACTTGATGGGATAGTCATGCATGTGAGGCCCTACGGAAACACGACCTCAAAGGGCCAAGAGAAATGTATGAGAAGACAGCCATTGGAATCCCAAGGTTCTCCCCTCAGCCCTGACTGTTGGCTCTTCTCTACTCATCCACCTCCATGTCCGCCCGACATAATGGGCAATATCTTACTTGTGTCATGATGCTGAAGGGGACCTATGTCAAAAACTCTGACATTGGCCTTTACTTCAAACTGCAAGATTTAGAGCATTTCAACTCATCAATGTCAAAATAACACCAGATAATCCATATACTCTCAGGTATTTAAAAAGTACTCTTTCGGGCCAGGAATTTAGCTCAGTGGTTCCAGTGCCTGTCTTGCAAGCGCAAGGACCGGGGTTCGATCCCTGGTAACCACATACCATACTGGGCGTGGAGACTCACGCCCAGCAGCAATCAGTACCACATTCCACAGTGCCAGGCGTGGTGGCTCACGCCTGTAATCCCAGCACTCGGGAGGCAGAGGCAGGAGGATTGCTGTGATGTGATTTGGAGTCTGAGCTCAGGGCCAGCCTGAACCACAAAAGTGAGAACTTGTCTCAAAAAAAAAAAACCGTTAAAAAAAAAAGAAAGATGTTCCTCTCATAAACAAGCAACAGAACCTAAAAAAGTTTATTTACAATTAAATTGACTGATGTCTATTCTTTCATGCACATCCATATCAATATCTTCAATTATGGTGTAATATTTTACATTT
Organism: Petromus typicus; assembly: GCA_004026965.1. Classification (NCBI taxonomy): domain Eukaryota; kingdom Metazoa; phylum Chordata; class Mammalia; order Rodentia; family Petromuridae; genus Petromus; species Petromus typicus. Next base: position 10,736 of record PVIR01018813.1, on the reverse strand, counting down.
AGAACTTTTAAAAAAATGATACTAATTTACTTATTTCTCAAATGAATTCTACATGTAATAAAAGTGAATTTCTACCTCTAACACTTTCTCTATAAATGAATTCATTGTCCCACGTTATTGATAACCGACATAGTTAATTGATCTGTCTAGTTAACTGATTGTGCTTACTAATGCAATCAGTGCACTTGGTTGAAATAGTCACCTATACTTTGGGAAGGACAAAACGAAGGCTAATATTTTAGATTTCTATTGCAAAGTGAAATGAATGAATACTCACCCTGGAGTTTGGATTGTGTTTGAAATGTTACATGTGGCATTTTCTAACAAAAGATGCAATTAACGTCATGGCAGGGACTGTCACGAGGCATCCAAAACACTTCACTGGATGTCTGTCAAAGTCAAAGTAGCTGTCACAATTTAACACAGAGAACTATTTTAAAGAACTTCCTGTATACTGATGTTAAGTCAAACCAGCAATTATAAAGATAACAGCCAGAAATTCAGACTAGAAAATTAATGTATTTTACCCCCAAAATAGTTTTGCTTTACCCTTTCTTGAGATTTTTTTGAAGATGTGACTTTGAAGAGAAGCAACTTGGAACGATAGTAACACTATTATGACATTAACTTGCCATTCTAAGGAGCAAAAGACATTTTTCCCACTAAATGCCACCTCAGCTGTCTGCCATAAAAATGTAGCATTTTGTTCCTTGGAACTGTTCTATCCTTAGGAAGATATGTTACTTCATTCAGTCACAAGATTACTGAGTTTGTACAAAGACATTTATCTCTGTGATTGAGAAAGAGGGATCACAGGAACTCATGAGGCAGGCAAATGATGGAGCAGATGAAAAAAGACCACAACAATAAATTGGGATTGCTTGATATGTTTCACAAATACTTATTCATATTTATTTTTCTTTGACCATTCTACAAATTAATTTTTTTAAAAAAGATGGTATCTAAGAGAAACTACATCTATGAATCTCTCAAACTTCAAATTGGACTTACAATCATATTGGCATACTTGGCATTTCCCAACTCACTTCTGAAAGATTTAAGATAAATTGGATTAAAACGTTTAATACTATTTTAGGAGAGTCCTTGTGCTTTTATAATTCCACATTTCTTTACTTTAGACTTCAGAGTTTTTTCCTTGAGTTAAACTGAAAATACATAATATGCAAATATTCATTAACTCCAAAAATAGCGTGAAAATTTATTTGAAGCTTAAATAAACATAGCATTTTATACCTTATACTTCCCTCTCAAAGGTTAAACTGCTCTCATTCAATTATGTGCCAAATATTAATTTGTCTTTATTTATCAAGTATGTAACAGCAAGAGTAGCCATCTTTGTAAGGATGAATTTAAAGTGGTTGTCTGACTATCTCGGAAAAGAGTTCAGAAGACTTTTGTGTTTCCAGAATTACCACATAATCTACCCAGTCCTTAAATGAACTCAGAGAGGACTGGGTACAGTGCATAGAGGAAGAAGTATTTCTGACAATATTAGGCAGCAGGTGGTTATTCTAAGTATAACCTAGGCTTTAGCCATTGTGGATGACTTTGTGTATGACGTGAAAAAAACTAGAAGTTGAGTTTTCAACTTCAGGATGTGAATCTCCATTGGCTAAACAGACAATGACGAAGAAGATAGGTCTCCTTTAAACATCACTGTAGCCCCTGAAAGAATCAGGCAATGCCTATCACCAGGAGACTGGAGGAGATGTGTTTTTAAAAGAAAATGGAGTATTACACAGCCATAAATAATAATAAGTTTGAGTCTTTTATACTCAAGTGGATATACCTTGAAGATACACTCATTAGTCAAATAAATAGAACACAGATGTGTAAGTACTATATCTTTTCTCTAGCATGAGAAACTGAAGTGGTAGATGAATTCCAAAATGTATGATAGGTATGATAAAACAGGAAGAAAATGTTCCAAAGGAGAAAGGAAATGGTGGGTAAAGAAAGGAAAGGGAAAAAAATGATGATAAAAAAGATAAACAAATTTATGCATATAGGGAGTGGGTATTAGTAGGTTGGGCAGGGGAATGGGAAAAGTGAAAATCAAGATGTGTCATGCACAGGTACAAAGTCTCAATGTGGAATGTGATCACCATCCACATATAAAGTACACCAATAATATCAATTTTAAAAAAAGAATCCAAAATGGAACCAGGTGTGGTAGTGCATCTGTGTAATATCAGTACTTGGAAGATTGAGGCAGAAAGGTCAACATAAGCTTGAGGCCAGCCTGAATTGCCAGATATTTTATTGTTACTGTATTTTTTCTCCACTAAAATATTACATGTTTTCCATTTTCTATGTGATTTTCTTAGCAAAAGTAACAATAAGAAAGATATTCTTGTCTCACAGATGATTTGAAGCTGTAAAATGTTATTATTATATTAAAGTACATTATTTTAGACTTCAGAATTAAAAGAAAAATGTCACTCTTCTCTAACTAAATAACTAACTAGCTAAATAAGCAAATGTAAAATTGCATGACAAGCAGTGAATGTATCATCATTTGACAAAAGTTAGAATGGAATGGATGCAACTGAACCTGGCACTATTCTATTTACTATTTTTATCTTTTTACTGAGTAAATTTCCATTAAATCTCAGTGTTATGGACTGATTTCACAGCAGGATCATCCAGAGACAGACTTTAGAAAGAAAAGAATTGTCTTTTTAAAGTGTAAAAGAATCTGTGCATTTATTGATTTTCTTGTCTTTCCCTTCAAATCCTTTGAAATATGATCAAAAAAGTGTTTCCATCGTATATACCACAATTTCCTTTTAATAGCTTTCTCTCTACAACATAGTCAGAGCTCTGCCTACCTAACTAAACAAGGAAAAGCTGTCTCAGAGGAAAAAAATAGCAGCCAAGCTCCTACCACCATTAAATGCACATACTTCCGAAAGGTCAGAGAAAGACTGGCTGATCGCTCAGCTCTCTCTGCCTGAGCTACCCTGTCCAGGCAGCCTCACAGGGCATATATCTAGAAGCTTCTCCTTTGCTCATGCCCCACACATGACCTACCTCACCCGTTTTCCATCTCCCTACTTCACTTACTCCCTTTCCTCCTACAATGAACACACTCCTTTACATCACTTTCCAGATCCAGCAGTTAGACAGAACAGTCTTCCGGAAAAAGTAGAATGTTTAAGCTCTTAAAATGTGTATTTTAACTAGTTTCTGATATTTGCTTCCGAGCCACAAAACTCTTGCCAAAAGATGTCAACCCACCTGACATGAGGAAACTTCCAGATATAAGAAATGTGCGTTCGCACAAAAGACCTTTTGAAATTATTTTCAGACAGTTCTGACAGGTACAAATAGCTTTTTTATGTGTCTGGTGAAAATATGTGCGTAATGCTTCCAATGCTAGTTGTTGAGGCTATTCAAGATAAGTTAATCCTTCTCTTCCTTGACAGTCTGTGTAATACTTGAAGACAGTGACTATTTCTATAGTATATTTTCTCCTTATGTCTATGCTAAGTCTTCTTGACTCACTTCATTCTAAAACATGGCTTTAATGTTCCTTTCCAGATCTTTTTATTCCTGATTTTCACATGTTGGATACTCATCCATTAGACTGTATTCTTTAAGAAACTTCACTCTTGGTTGAGTATTGTTTGACACAGATACAAACATTGGCACTTCCCACCCGTGTGTGTGTGTGTGTGTGTGTGTGTGTGTGTGTGTGTGTGTATTTGGCAAGTAGCTCATATTCTCATATCCATAATTTATTCATTTATGAAATATGTGCAATGAATAGATATTTTACAAGATTTCTGTGTGGATTGTGTGTGTTTATATGTGAAAAGAATGAAAGCAGTTGCTAGAAGATAGTGTTCAATAAATTTTTGATATTATAATCACTATCATCATACGATCCCTGAAAAAGTCTTAAAAGAATTAGGGGGCCAAGTCACTTTTTATATTCATTGCATTTAATAAAGCCTGAGCACTTGATGTTACTCTCATAATTGGATAATATCATTACACAAATCCATAAGAACTCATAAAATGGACTGAGTAATCACATAGGGCTTTTTAATGAAGTGGTCTGGAAGCACATATTAGTTACTTTTCTCATTGCTGAGACAAAATACCCAACATTCAAAGTTAAACGATGAAATATTTATTTAGCTCACAGTTTCTAGAGGTTTCATTCCATAATTAGCTGGATCCAGGCAGGTTGGCACAGAAGCCAAGCATCAGAGAGAAGAAAGAGTTCATGGTGGGCAGAAGGCAGCAAGGCAACAAGGAACAACCACAGCTCTTTTTCTCTTATATCTTATCAAGACGCACTCACACACAAAGCTAGTGCCCTTGATCCTAGCACTACATCATGCATTAATTCAAATGTCACACACTCTAGATCCAGCCACTTCTAAAAAACTTCACCTGTGCCCATACCAGGCTCTGCAGGAACATCCAAGGGAAAATCGGAACAAAGAAAATACTAAAGACTAGTAAAATTACATTCTGATGGAGCATTGCTTGGACATTTTTATCATGTGTGTGCTTTTAGAGCTGTACTTTGTCCTGAAAATTTGGAGAAATAAAGGACAAATAAGTGAAAAAAAAAAAAAAAAAGATAGCTTGGAAAGTTTGCTATTAAGTAGTCCAGCAATGGAATTCTGCTACACTTGAGAGTTCTAGGGAGAGAACAATTTGTAGTTATCCTGGGTATCAGATAAGGTTTTGATGATTAGTAGTAAAGACTGGCTCTGGACTTATCAGGCTTTTAAATAGTAAAGCACTTTTATTTTTTGTTTAAGCTAGTTTAACTTCAATATTTTAGTTTTTAATCACTGAAAAAGGATGAAGGTTTAATAGCAGTGTTAACAAAAATTATAGATTTAACATCAAATAGAATTTGACTAAACTCCTGACCTGCTGTTCAAGATTTCAATTTTATAAATTATAAAGTCTTCTTAATTTTTTCATCTTTTCCAATAAAAAGTATGAAGAGATAATTTTGAAAAAGAGTCAGTAGTTCCAAGTGGAAGCATATATGACTTTTTTTGTTTGTTTTCTAAGGAGGAAATATAATTATGAGTTGAAAAGAATACTATAGAAAATTCATTTTATTGTTCCCTTTAATGTTAGCAGACCTCTTATATTACTGATTTTTTTTAAAACACACTTGCCTATAGAAATGATTATGCAATGATCTTAATGTGTCATCTACCACTAAGTGCACTAAAATTAAAAATTAAAGCCTACAGTTATTGAAGTAGTTTAGTATGTAGTAGAATATATTTTAAAATAGATTTTCACTTGCAGTAGTTCCAGTCCTATAGGAAGTCCTGCATGATCACAAGGGTAATGCTACTGGAGATTACATTCAATGCAATTCCAAAGAGCATGGACACTGATAATTTTACCTCAGATAAACCTAAATGAACCCCCTACATCTTTTCTGGGTCAGTGGCTGAGGAAATTTTTCCAAGACTTTGGCAATACCTACCATAGATGAAGTTACTAGATCTTTACCTGAATATGAAAGTTGTCTTCCACCAGCATTACCCAGCCATGCAGTGAAAGGGTTTGAGGTTAACTCATAAAGTACACGAAGCTCTGGCAAGGAGGCATTGTATCTAGCAGGTTGGAAACAGGAATTCCATTCATCTACAGCACCTACTCTCTACCTGCTGAAATGGACAAAGCTGGAGCCTAATCATGAATGACTTTAAATGATAAAACACAACTGGGATGCTTCCCTCCCCATGCCAGTCAGGTTCTTGACAGAGGCTCACCCTGATTGACTAGAGTCTCAATATGGAGGAGGGGAGGAGCCCTGTGGGTGAGATCATCATCCACAAATCCCTATTATTTACACATGCAGCGAGCTGTCCTTCACCACCGTGCTAGCTATTTCTTCCAGTTTCATTTCCATAGACACAGTATTATTAGGAATGACATCTTGACATAGAAAATGCCAGTTTTCTAGTGCTATAATGTCATTTCTGAAAGTACTGTCTAAGAAATGCTCTGAAATTGCGTTTTGAGTGGCTAGGTCAGTGACTAAAAAAATTAAAGAAATGCAAGACAACATTTTATTATATGAGTGAAATTCATCAAAACTAAAAATTTGGATTTGAATTTGCTCACACTTATTGAGAAATGAGAATAAAGATATGTGAAGAAGCATACTGTAACATCTCATTTTCTAGCCTTTAGAATAAAAAGGCTAGAACAAGCAGTACTTAGTCACCATTAAATTAAAATGACATAATATCTACAACATAGATATAAGGTCGTATCAAGGATCATAATCTATAAAAAGGCAACTTTGCCACTATATGTATACACATATAGATATACGACTTTAGCAATCATCAGTAAAATAGTTCATTAAGGAGCTGGTTTAATTTTAGAATAGTTTTCACATAAACCAGAAGAGATAATTGCAGGTAAATTTAGGCAAGGAAATGTGGCTTCTGCATTTGAGACATTGATACTTTCAAGTAGACCTGCAGGAAGAAATTTAAAACCTTAGACAGTGATGGGTTTGCACAAAACAGTACTGAGTATGGTCCTTTCTCATTTCCGAGATGCTTCATCAACCTCTAGGAGCACTGAGTTTAATTATTTAGATTCAATTTGATTAATGTTAAATTTTAAAATCTAATGAAATATCAATTTGAATAAATCATATGCTTTATTATTAATGAGGATTTAAAGGTCAAATAATAATATTTAAATATTAATGATGAGCAAAATCTATGATCTATTGAATTTCTTCATATAATGACTACTCTTTCTCATAAAACAGTACACAAATCTACTATGTGCTGGAAACTCTCCACCTCATCTTTATTCTCATTTCTTTTGCTCTCAACAAAGAGGAGCATCTAACAGCCTCCAAACTGATAGTGTGCATTTTTATTTGAGTTGAAAAAAGCTCAAAAGACTCATTGTATTTCCTAACTAACTACATTCTCAGAACAGTGTGTTTATTATCCAAAGTCATCAAGGTTTTCTTCCATTTTGTCTTCTAAGATTTTTATAATATTACATTTGACACATAATATCATCAGATCTATTTTGAGTTAATTTTTTGAGGAGTATAAACTCCGCCCAAACTTCCCTTTTCAGAGACTTTGCAAAAGATCAGTTGAGTAAATGTAGGAATTTAGTTTTGAGCATTTTATTGAGTTTTCATTTATTTGTCAGTTCTTTTGCCAAAACCATACCATCTTGACTTCAGTAGATTTATAGTAAGTCTTAAAGTTCAGTAATTTTCCCCCAGATTTATTCTTTTTCAGTGTTCTATGGCTATTCTGAGACTTGTGCCTCTTCATAAAAATTTTATGTTCAGTTTCCCATATTTATATAATAATTAACTATGGTTTTAAACTGAGTTGAATGTGTAGATCAACTTGGAGAGAAATTATATTTTATGATATCATTTCTTCCTATCAATGAATATGAAATACATCGACTTATTTGAGTCTATGATATATAGTCATAAGTAATGAGAAACACTGTTGCTATCAGCATTTTGAAAAAATTGTCTAGTCGAGTAAGAAACACTAAAAACGTTTTAAATTTTATTTATTCTTTTCTTTGACTTTTTCCTTTAAGGAGAATTGAGTTTCTAACCTATAGTACTTTTCTTCTCTCTAAATTAATTTTTAAAACATTTCCTACAAGAAAGTCTACAAAAACAAAGTTCTCTGTTTTTCTTTATCTATAAAAGTCTTTATTTGACTTCACATTTGAAAAATGATTATCAGGGTATATAATTTAAACAAATGAGTTTTTCCTCTCAACTCTCCGACTACTGTATTCAGATATCTTTCTTTCTTTATTTTTTCTTCCCTTTCTTTCTACCTATATAAAGCCAGCTATCCCAAAAAGAATATGGACTCTTTGACTATATAGGAGATCTTTGCAATAAATTCTTTTCCTTTTTATTTATATATTCAGTAGTAAATATTTTCAGTACATAATGATAATAAGGAATTTGTACATTACATAGCCCATATAAATTCTTTCTTGTTCCTTTCCTCTCTGCTCCCTCCAGCTCTTCTTATTTTCCACATTTGCAAATGCTCTATTTCCTTTTTTTTTTTTTACTTCTTTTTATTCTGCAAATCTCTTTTCCTTCCTTTCTTCTCTCCTCTAATTCCCCTTCCCATCTGAGCAAGGTCTTCCTACTTCTAAATGTCTTCCATTTTGTTCCATATCTGTACTTTGAGTATCTCACATGAGAGAAACAACATGATGTTTAAACATATTTATCTGATTTATTTCAAGTAACATCTTAGCTTCCAAGTGGTTACCCTTGTGTAATGAGATCTGAGTCTGACAGTGACAAAATTCTCCTAGAGGCAGTGTTCTTTCTTCACAAATGTTCCTAGATTTTATTTGCTGAACTTGATGTTGAGTGGGCTTGTGTTGGTTTATTCTCTTCTCTATGTAAAGACTATTATTGAGTAGAGATGAGTAGTTTTCTCCCTTCAGGTCAGTAAGACCCCCATAATTATACAAAAGATAAGTTCTGGGTCTCTTTCGAGGGCTCACCTTTTTGAGAAATCAAAATGCTCCAACCAATTTTGAGCACTAGTTTATTTTATAGCAGAGATGATCCGCAACTTACAATACTTTGACTTACAATTTTTGATGTTATTAATACAAACAATATACATTTAGCGAAAACCACATTTTGAATTCTGAATGTTGCTGTTTCCTTGCTCTACTAATATGCACGCTGATACCCTCATGACCCTGAACAAGTGCACTGGGCCACAGCTCCCAGTTCAGCGTGCTTCCAACTCAACATATTTTCGATTTAAAGGGAATTTATTGGGACAGAATTCATCATCAGCTGAGCAACTACAACCTTCTTGAAAGCACGGGAGGATTTGTCTTTGCTGTGGGTGTATAAGAAGCTCCTGCAGGTGAATGACATTAGACTGTTACCTTCCTAACTGGGTTACTCTATACTCTCTTAACTCCCTGCATGTCTATACTGAGCCTCCACAGAATCATGTTTCACACTGTCCTTGAAAATATGTTAAGGTGGAAACACTTTGTTTTGATATACGAGAGCATAGTATTACAACAGAACAAATTATCCTCACAAACCAAGGGTTTTTTTATATTTTAAAATGATCAGTATTGAAACTACATATCTAGTTCATGTATTTAAGTTTTTATTTAATCATATATGTATTTATTAACTTCCTTATAAATGGACAATTGTGGAATTTTTTGGTGTCTTTTTAAGAAGATATAGATATTTCACTACACATTTCCTTGAAATGTTTGTGAAAGATTTTTTGAGGCAGTGATTAATGTATATAAATCAGTAGAGGCTATGGATAAACTTCTGGGTGCTGATTCATAGGTTGATGGTTAGAAAGTGAGAGGCTGTGTTCCTTTTCCAAAACTTATATTGATTTCAGAATAATTTTACTGTATATTAGGAAATTGTTTTTTCTCTGTATTTATAGGTACAAAAGGACTTCAGTTTGTGTTTGCAAAGGCAGCATGAAAACAGAGAAGGGATTTCTGGGTACTTTAGGTGTGCATTTATCAAATATTCATCAAGTGCCCCTCAGAGAGTTTGAAATAATGGTAAATACTAGAAGTTCTCCAAAAACACACACCTCATGCTCATCAACACTTAACACTGTGATTCAGCTCTACTTAAAAGTAGCTTAAGGTCATCAGGGTTTTCTTTTAATTGATAACACTTATTCAGAAAATTTCAATCAATTTCACTTTTTTACTAGATTCTACTTGTATCTTTTGTTTGATCAAATCCTAGATTGATGGGAATTAAGCAGCTTTCTCTAAAAAGCAAAACAAGGAAGATCTAGATAACATGTGATGCTTCAGCAAAAGGTCTCAAGTCAGTTTCTTTAGCTGTTCAGCTCTCGTTCACCTAATCTGTCCCTCTTCCTTCTCTGAGTTGCAGTGCCCTGTGATATTAGCCTGAGTCATAATGGGAAACACTACTCATTTGACATAACTGCCATCTGGTTGATGTCAGTTCTAAGGTGGCATCACCTTTAGGACACATCATTAATTCAAAGATGTTCAAAGGGGAAAAGATGTATTTTGTAACTAATGGATTATGGTAAAAACCCAACTAACACAATGCAATTTATGGATCAAATAATTGTTTCTACCTCTCTACTGTGGTGCCTCTTATTACGTTCTGAGATTCTGCATGCTCAGGTCTTCCTAGGGAACGCTGTCCTTTTCCATTGACCTAGGTCCTCAGTACCAGCTCTGCACTATGTTCCTATTCCCTATCAGACTGTTTATCTTAATAGCTTGGTGAGTGCAGTCCTACAGTGCTCATTCCTCTTTTCTGCTTCTGTGCTTTATCTTTGTTCTTCTTAGATAGTTATTATTCTACATGAATTCTAAATGCCACTAATTGATTTTTAAAAGCCATATTGGCATGTTAGGTTGAACTCTAGTGAAAGCTTGCCTTAAACTAGGGGTAACCAATCTCATTTACCTTTCTGAACACTTCTCAGTTTGTCATATATTCTTAGTTCTTGAATCTCCATTGTTTGGTGATTGCTATGAATATTTACCTATACTTTATCATTAGAAGTGCTAATAAATACAGATATTATCCTTGTAATGTCTACACATAATACCTTAGTTTTCTTATTCTAATTTAATATCTACATTCTTTGGGTTTTTCTAGATAACCATTAACATGTCTATAAACATCAATATTT
>PVIR01018812.1:0-32853 GCA_004026965.1 Petromus typicus | reverse complement strand
TTTTTTTTTTTTTTTTTTTTTTTTTTTTTTTTTTTTTTTTTTTTTTTTTTATCATGCCTAGGGAGGTGCTCTCACCCTTCAACCTGAGAACAATTTAAGACACTGGCAGTGCCCAAGCTAATACGCAGCAGAGTGATGAGGAAGTTGGTTTCTCACTGGGAAAAATTCGAAGGAAGCAGTTTGCTCTTGGCTGAGAGCCTCCACTTCTCCGAAGGCTACAGCTCTTCTCCTATTTGTCCATATGTATTTTGAGACAAGCTCTTGATTCCTTTAATCCTCATTTCCTTTCAGATGTTTGTGCTGAATGATTGTTTAGCACAAACTAACTGAAAGTGTCTGATTCCTAATAAATAAAAACATCCAAACTAAAGAATGAAATAAAGTGAATTTCAATAAAAACGTTCTTGAAGACAGAAAAGTCCCAGAACTTAAAAGTATTGGAGTGATTTCCACTTGCAAAGCCAGTATCTGCATACTCCAAGGAAGTTCTCAAGTACAGAGTGCAGTCACTTTTCCAGCCTGTGACTTTGTCCCTTGAGTTTTCACTGTTGACTGGCATTTGATGTGTCAGGCATTGTGAAGGCTTCTGGATTAATCATTGAACAAGACCATCTTAGCCCTGAAATCACAGTACAGCATGCAAACAGGCTCGAGTACACAGCCCTCTAATGCACAAAATTCACAGCAAGTGAGGAAAGGAATCTCAAGTGTTGGCTTGTTGTTTTAGAAAAGCATGGACTACTTAGACTTGCTTGTGAGAGAGCAGCAGAAATGAAGCTGAGACACTGATGGAATACTAGAGTACTACCACCATCCATGTCCGCATATTGATCCAAGTATTATCCTCAAAAAAAAGTACCAACTGAATGCATACTATCTTCCAAGTCCTATTCTAATCAGTGCATATATTTCAAGGCTTTTATGACAGATTGTGTAGGGTATTATGTCACACAAAAGCTGTTAACATCTACCCTAGATGAATCAAATAGATCACATTCATTAAGATGGCCATTAGTTACTAAAATAGAAAGTAACAAGTGATTGCAATGATGTGGGCAAATTGGATTATGCATATTAGTCGTTTGGGGGTAAAAGGGTACAGCCACTGTGGCAAACAATTTAAGTCTGTCAAAATCAAAAATAGAATTACCAAAGGATAGAGCAATTCCACTTCTAGGTACATATTCAAATGATTAGAAAGCAGGGCCTCAAAACAGAAACATTACTCACAAAAGGTAAAAGGAACCCAAATGTCCATCAACAGACAGATGAATGGATAGGTAATGTGAAACATATTCACTCAGTGGAATATTATTCAATCTTTAAAGGGAAAGAAATCTGATACATGCTACAATATGATTGAGCATTCAACAGATTCTGAGGGAAATAAAGCAGTCGCACAAAAGAGATATTGGATGGGTCCATTTATGTAGAGTATATAGAGTATTTAAAATTATATAGACAAAATGTAAAGAGTAACAGTGTTGGGGGTACAAAATTTCCCCTTTAGAAGATGAGAGTTATAGGAATGAATGAATTTTTTGCACAGCATTATGAATGCATTTAATGCCACTAAATTGTTCATGTAACATAGCTAAGATTTATAAGGTGTATTTTACCATATAATTAGAAAAGAGAATAAAATTGGAAGAAAAATTTATCTGGGTGGGAAAGGTAACTGTGAAGGATAATGAATGTCACTGATGTGCAAGAAGTCGTATTTAATGAGAACAAACCTGAAAACTGTGATACCCGTCAAAGGCAATAAAGAGTTGAGGCTACATCATTAGAGTTGTTTACCTGGTGCAAAGTGAGGAGAGATGGAGGGAAAGTTTCCAGAAATGTATATAAAGTAAAATTTTAGATTTCATTAGTGAATCTGAACAAGAAATAGGGAGCATATTAGAAAGACCAAGCTGACCCTTAGGATAATAGTTTAGGAGTCCAGGTTGTGAAATGGCTGATTTGTTAATCGAAAGAGAAAATATCAAGGAACATCCAGATAGGGATGTTCCACAGGCTGCTAAGGTTAAACTTGAGGAGGAAATGGTCCACTATAGGTCAAAGTTGATGCTGCAAGCTCAATGGGACATTGTGAAATATCAGTTCAAGAGTAATTAATAATTACTGCAAATGGTCACTAACAAAACTAAAAAATTCAAGAGTGGACAAGGGCTTGGGAGTTAAAGAAGGAAGAAATCTCAGACATCTTTGAGAACAAACTCTTCGGTGAAAATCAGTCCATAGGCTAAGAACAGAAGAGATTACTTGGGTTCACTACTAAAAAAATACATGTGACATTTTGGAAATAAAAAGTACTCAAGGAAATTATTAGGCATTTTACTGAGAGAAGTTTGGAGAAAAAGTGGAGGAAGTAAATGACAATTTGCAGTCATGAGAGTGAAAGTGTTCAAGGTGAAAAGTGAATCGGAATCCAAGCAACGAAGAGAGCAAATAAATTTGAGGTGAGGTAAAGGGGGAGGAGGTGAGGGGAAGTGGCTGGACAGAACACAGCACCCAAGGGTGGTATTTTTATGATGGCTGAGACTCGAAGGAGGCAAACAGTGGACAGGTAGGAAGCACCTGAAACGAAACGTTGGAAATCTAAGAGAGAGAAGGAACAGTCCAGACAACTGCCCCCAGAGTGGCAGGTGGATGGATTAGAGTCGTAGGAACATAGGGAAGAATCAGCCACACCCTGAGGAGTGAAACCTCACGTTGTGAGACTGAGAAAAGAGGGACAAATGGAATAGATAAGAGCAGAGAGGCAGCGCCTCGAGTGAGAAGATCAGCAGGTCTTACCTCTGAGGGGCTCAGGGCTGACTTGCTCAGAGAAGAGGCTAGTAAGGGGCTAAAAAGGAGTGATAAAGGTTAAAGGACTTGCTGAGGCACAAGGAAACAGCGAGCTAAGGCCTGGGGAAAGGCAGAGGCTGGCAGGGTAGGGGTATGGGATTGCTGCCATTGCCCAGCACTGGGAGCCAAGGAGTCATACTGGAACTTGGTCCCCAGACTGGTCAGTGTCAAGTGAGCAGGGAGAAGAACAGAATATTTCCAGCCTCCTTTCTTTTCACTGGACTCACTCAAGATTTTCTGTGCTTTTACTTAACTGAATATTTTTACAAGACAAAGGGAAGAAACTCAAGTCAGTCACATAGAGATACGGGGCATACAGGGTTGTGTGATGAAATTACATGTCATTTGTAGGAGTCCAGTGCTGGCACCACCAGAGATGATTAGTTACTGGACCCCAGAGTGAACGATATCCTCTCTGCTCATTTATTTCATAGCTGTTTCACTCTTTGTAAGAGAATTCTAAGCACTCAATAAGATTTCATCTGCATAGCCCCTTGTTCAAAGTAAGCATCAAAAAATTCCAGTTTCTCTTTCCTTTATTACTGTTTCATGAAGAAATTGAGAAGTCTGTAAAACTGGACCTGGAGAAACTCAAATCTAAGGAATTACTTCTTTTTTTAATTTGAATCTTTATTGGTACATTATGAATATACATCATCATTGCATTCAAAACTGAGAGCCTGTAGCAGAATATGACACAACTTGATTCTCACTTTTCCCCTTTCCCCACATACCCTGCAACCTCCCATTCCCTATATACATAAACTTTGTTTCCTTTTTTATTACTATCACATTCTTTTTTCACCTCGTTATTTACCCCTACATCCTCTTTCCTTTTAAATATTTTCTATTTCACAATATCAGCTATATATATTATAACTCATTTACATTTTCCTTTTTCTCATACCAGAGAAAAGATATGATATTTACACTTCTGTGACCTATTTATTTCACTTATGAGGATTCCTGAAGGTACATCCATTTGAGTATGAATGACTCAATCATATCATTTTTAATGGAAGAATAATATTTCATTCTATAAAAGAACCACATCTTCTTTATTCATTCTCCAGTTGATGGACATTTGGGTTGTTTCCAAGATTTAGCTATCACAAACTGAGCTGCTTTAAACATGGGTGCACATATGTCGCTGTGATATGAATCTTTTAATTCTTTTGTGTATATACCTAGCAGAGCAATGGGTGGGTCAAATGGGACCTCCAATCCTAGCTTTTTGAGGAATCTCCACACTGATTTCCACAGAGGTTGTACAAGTCCACACTCTCAGCAACAGTGGAGAAGGGATTCTTTTTCTCCGCAGCCTTGCCAACATTTGTTGCTGGCTAATTCTGAGATAAAAGTCATTCTTTGTGGAGTAAGATGAAATCGCAGTGCTGTTTTCATCTGCATCTCTCGAATGACCAGTGACGTTGAGCATTCCTTCATATACCTCTTAGCTGCTCTTACTTCTTCCTTTGAAAAGTATCTGTTCATTTCAGATGCCCATTTTTGAACTGGGTTTTTTAATTTGGGTGGGCTGATTTTTTTTAAGCTCTTGATGGAGACTATGAAAATAATACAAAAAATCAAATAATTCAAGAGTTGGTTCTTCAAAAAGATAAACAAAACTGACAGACCCTTAGCTAACCTTATAAAACAAAGGAAGGAAAAGGCTCGAATCCATAGTATTAGGAATAGAATGGGGGAAATTACCACTGACCCACAGAAAGTCCAGAGAATAATAAACAACTAATTTGAAAATTCGTACTTCAATAAAATAGAAATATAGAAGAAATGGATAGATTTCTAGACACTTATGAACACCGAAATTTGAATGAAGAAGATATAGACATGTTAAACACCCCAATATCACTCTGTGAAATTGAAAATATAATAAAAAGCCTGCCAACAATGAAAATCCCTGGTCCTGATAGTTAGACTGCTGAATTCTACAAGACTTTTAAAGAAGAGATAGTGCCACTACTTTGCAAACTCTTTAATGAAATTGAAAGGGGAGCAGTACTCTCAAATTCATTTCTGGAAGCAACCATTGCCTTGATTCCAAAAGCAAAGAAAGTCCCAACCAAAAAAAAAAGAAAAAAAAAAAAAGAACTACAGGCCAATCTCCCTAATGAACATTGATGCAAAAATCCTCGATAAGATACTCGCAAACAGAATACAGAGAATCATCAAAAAGATCATTCACCCAGACCAAGTTGGATTCATCCCAGTTATGCAAGGATGGTTCAACATATGTGAATTATTCAATGTAATGCACTATATTAACAGACTCAAGGAAAAAAACCATATGGCCATCTCAATTGATGCAGAAAAAAACATTTGACAAAATATATCTATCATGATCAAAACCCTACAGAAAATTGGAATTAGTTCTTTAGACCTGATTTTTTTTTTTTTTTTAGGGTTTTTTTGAGACAGGGTCTTGCTTTTGTGGTTCAGGCTGGCCCTGAGCTCAGTCTCAAACTCACATCACAGCAATCTTCCTGCCTCTGCCTCCCAAGTGCTGGGATTACAAGTGTGAGCCACCATGCCTGGCACTGTGGTATGTGGTACTGATTGCTGCTGGGGTGAGTCTCTACACCCAGTATTGTTATGTGGTGACCGGGGATCGAACCCGGGTCCTTGCACTTGCAAGACAGGTGCCAGAACCACTAAGCTATATCCCCGGCCCTATACTTGATTTTTTTAAGGCAGAAAGTTCCCTGAGAAATAAAAGACCTCTACAAATGTAATTCAGCCTTGGAGAATTAAGGTGATTTTTTTTTTCTAAAACAGTCTCAAGCTACCATTTATCTTAGTGTGAGTAAGGACAGAAGTGAAAACCTAACACCAACCTACAATAGCATCAGATCTACTCTCCATTTTCCAAGGGTCCAGAGATCAAATCAGGACCACAGCTGCTAAAGCAAATTACCAATCAAAGTTATTTACCTTAAAAAGGGAGCTTGCAATTTTTAGAGATTAACTAATATTTGTAATTAATTCCCCTTCAGGCACTGAAAAGTAAGGCAGCAACTCCAAGAAAAGGCTTGTCAGAAAGAAATGAAGCTTATACAAAGTACACAGAATTAAAAGGTGGAGACCTGCTGCACTTATTTTAGCCATCATCATTTTCCACTGTACACATAGTTAGTGGGAGAACACTGACCACCAACATTTTCACTAATAACCGTACTGTGAATTTCCGATTTGTGCTATAGGAAATACCCAAGTTCCTTTTCTTCTACTGACAATATGGCCATCACGGTGCCCCTTAATTGGATAATCCCCATGTGAGTCACAGCTATTTCTGCAAACTGTCTGAGTGTTGTGTTGACCAAGGAAAAGCAGAAAACCTATGTGCTCTCTTCTTTTTCCCACTCAGAAGAGGCCCTGCTACCCACTCAAGATGCTGGATGGTTTGCTCTTTAGGGTCTGAGAAGAATTCCTGGTACTCAATAGGCACTCAGAGCAAATATACCTTAAACAGAAATTCAGTCTGCTCCACAAAGAAGAGGAGAACAAAGTTGTTTTTTTGTTTGTTTGTTTGTTTTGTTTTTTTTTTACTGCTGTAGTGGGAAGCCCTTAAAAACTAGGAAGTAATCAGAGTTCGTCTTGGGACACCAGAGCCAAGGAAGAACTAAGTGAAGGGGCTTTTAAACTCTGCAGGATATCGGATATTTGTATATTGAAATCCTGTGATACGCATAGGAACATGTGAAGCCAGGTTTCCTTTCCACAAATACTCAGTGCCAGGGTGTAACAGGTGTTGTGCTGAGCGCGGGGGTGATGTCAGCCCACGGCCCAACACACACCAGAGTTCAGGGTCGTGCTTCGGCCATCTTCTTGATTCTCTGGACCTGGACTTTCTATATCTGTGTGGAGTTGAGGTGCTGAGGACATTCTAGATTAATACTACAAAGTCTGCACAGTATGTGTGTGTGGGGGGGGGTGTCCCTTGTTTGTTTATTTGTTTGTTTGTTTGGAACTTTGACTCGTGCTGATCTGACACAGAATTGTGCTTGGTGGGCTTCCTCACACTTGTGCAGAGATACCTTTGAACATTCATTCTTTCCAGTGGATTGTAGCAGAAAGAGAGCAATAAACCAGAGCAACTAAGAAAAGTAGAAGGTGCTAGGAAAAGAGAAAGGGCAAAATAAACCAGTTCGTGAGACAGCCATGGTGGGAATTAGAAGCAGACCAGCTGCCCACACGACAGCAGGAAGAGCCTGGGAGGGCTGGCTCAGAAATCACACCGCAAATCGGGCTGGTAAATTATATTCCACATGGCCCACCTTTTTCTATCTGGCCACAAAATGCTTTGGGGTGTTTGCTTGTGTGTTTGTTTTTTCTTTGGTGTGTCTCATGTTATATGGTGCTCTAATCATCCTGTGGAGCACAAACAGTTAAGGAGAGTATAGCGTAAGAATATCCGCATTCAAATTCGAGTTCTGCTCCTTATGACCTGAATAACACTGGAGAATTACCTGACATGTATGCATTTCAGTTTCTTCACTTAAAAATGAAAATGACTTTCTATGCTTGTAAGGAGATTACATTATTTTAAAACATAAAACATATCTTGGAAAAATGTGTAGGACACAGTATGTAAGTTTGTAATAAATACATGGGTCTGTGTGCATATAATTTCAGCTCAGTTATTCCTCAAATATTAGATAAATTCAACTAACCTTAAACAAAATTTATTTTCTTTTAATCATTTGATTGTTCTGTTTCATTTGTCCAGTGTACCAAAGTGGTATATTTATCAGATATGGAAGCTGTGGGCTGGGTGTGCACACACAAATCCACTGACCCGATAGATTCTGATCAAAACTGGAAAAGCATCATCGCTTAGGATACTGCATTATTGTCCACTTCACATATCATCAGCAACTGTTTACCCAAAAGTGGAGAGAGACCTACACCCTTGTGAGGAGGAGCTGGAGTTCTGAGCCCCTAGGGGCGCAATGTGGATCCCACTTGGTCACAGGTCCATTCCTTCCAGGCCAAGCTGAGCTTCTCCCAGAAGTATAGACTTTTTTACAAGATGGTGAGAATGAACAGAAACTTTTAAACCATGAAAAATATATCCTTTCATTTTGAGCTATGCAAGTTTAATACAGAGTTTCCTCCTTTCCCCTGCTTGAGGCCAAAAATAGTCACCACTTTACTTGGAGAAAAAGAGGAAGGAAAGGGAAGGGTAGACTTGAGCCCTAGCCACAATC
The DNA here is from genome assembly GCA_004026965.1 of Petromus typicus. Taxonomy (NCBI): domain Eukaryota; kingdom Metazoa; phylum Chordata; class Mammalia; order Rodentia; family Petromuridae; genus Petromus; species Petromus typicus. Next base: position 24,772 of record PVIR01018812.1, on the reverse strand, counting down.
GACACCCCTTCCCAGGGTGTCCCTTGCTCTCTTCCAGGACTCTTGGAAAAAGTAAGGCAGCAACTCAGTGGGGCAGACAGTTGGCTGTGAATTCTCACAGCCCAAAGATGAAGAGTGTTCTGCGCTGCGGAAAGGTCAAGTGGTAACGTGAGAGCTGACATTTTCTGAGCACCACATCTGTGCCGTTCACATGCCGAATCTCCTGTCATCTTTGCTGCCACTCTCCCCAAAGGCTGCAACAATTGTCCCATTTCACAGAGGGTGAAACTGAGGGCCAGAAAGGTTAGTAAAGTAGTTCAAAGTTGCTCCACTAGGAAAGAGCAGAAGTATAATTGGATCCCAAGCCCTGGACTCTGAGGTCCATCCTCTAAATTCGTTGTTGCTGAGAAAGAGGCACCAGCCCAGGACCTGTGTGTCACCTATGTGCAGGGAGGAAAGTCAGGGGCTTGGAGGAAGCACTGGGTAGGAGGATGGCCATTCACACAGAGAAGGCACCCAGCATGTCACCAGCAGTCACCTCAGGGAGCAGAAGTCAGAGCAGCTGGGTCCAGAGGAACACACGCAGTGGGCAGCTCAGGGTGCCAGGCACACGCCAGCTATGTACCCTATGGCATGGCATAGGTCCGTAAGTCAACTGAAGTTAAAAATTAAGTACTTCACTAGACACGAAGAGTGTGATATGCACTGCTTTAAAACACATATGGCCAGGCCAAAATAAATTAGTGCTCACCATGAATATAATAAACCAGTTGGGCCCAACTATATACAAAGAAAGGAGCACCCACCTGGGAGCCCAAAACCACACAGGATGGGCATGAGCAGTAGCCGGGTGACCTGGTGTGCTGAGAGCTAAGAAGCACCATGGAAAAAGATAACACATGAGAGGAAAGGAATCCGGAGCTGAGTTACGGAGCAGCCCAGTGTCCCTGTGCACTCAGGAGAGTGACTACTGGCCATGTTCCCGTGGACAAGGCTGTGTATTAATGTTTAAGTTTTCGTGAGCCTTTGTCCATCCCACTTCATCATAGCTCCCAGCTCTCCCATTTTCTCTCTTAATTGAAGTATAATAAGGTAATTTATTTTGTGTCAACTAAAATAGCCCAGTTCACCATAATACGCGGTCCAACTTTAGTGACAGAACAGATAATCGCAATATCTCCTCTAACTTGGAAATCTTACGACACTGGTTGTTGTATTTTGTTCCTAGGGGACCAAAAGATGAGACGTTTTCATCAGAGGGGTTCATTAGATACGATTCACTCAAGTATTCACCCATCTGTTTAATATACATTTATTGATCATCTCCTTTGAGTCAGGCATCATCTTAAGCACAGACAGTACCAAGACACATTGTGAGCAGACTCTGTCTTGAGGAATTTCTGAGTTCAGCAAGAAAGCCAGACATATAAATAAAAATGACAGCACAGATTGTAAGTGCCAGGATGGATCTTTGTATGGAGTGCTAGAGAATACAGATGAGAGAATGTTTTATCCCTGTGGGCAGCAAGGAAGTAAGCTTCACAAACAGACTGAGAGACTGGAGCTTGTGCTTTGGACTTTGAAGGATGTAGACAAGTTGGTCTTCTCTAGTATAGAGGAGGGAAATCTATTCAAGCAGAGTCAAGACATGAACACATCAGACTGGGCAACATATTCAGAAAACAGAAACATATCTTACTGTTTGAAAGGCAGTAAGCATTCATATATTCTATTAGGTAAGACAAGGAAGAAAGAAAGGTACGGGTTTAGAGATGAGACTAAAATATTTGGTTTTTGCAGTTGTGCTTTTTCCCAACCATATGATTCTAGATGCACATATACAACAACATCGCTGCTTTATTTTTGGTGCTGTAGGCTTTCTATGAGAACCGTATGCAGTCACTAATTCAGTGCAAACTCCATGCAAGGTTTTTCAGGGAAATCCCAAAGCCTAGCACAGTGACTGGCACATCCAACAACTAAATTTGGGGAGTAGATCAATGACCACTAGTACACTTTTGAGCCTTGTTTGTGATTTCTATAATCTAGTTTTTTTCACAGCTTTGGATGAGCATACATAGGAGATGTTCACATATAGTTAAAGAAATGGCTGTACAAAATGTCACCACTTTCAAGAGACATTATGGGAGTCAGAGTAGAAGATAAAGAAAGGAGGACCCAGAATTAAAGCTTGACTTTCAAGTAATTTTTGGCAATTGATGACCAACGTCTGCTACTCATCATTTTCTCCCTACTTCCCATCTGTGTCCTAGAAATGACTGCATTTTCCTTCTGCTGTAATCTTAGGACTGGATTTCATCTCTCCTGAAAAAACAATAGCTGCAGAGGAAAGTGCAGCCACCAGCCCCTCTTGGCCGGAGCTGCCTCTGAGAAGGGTCCAAAAGCACTCATTCACCAGGACCTTCGAGATGCTCCTCCACATCCCAGGAATGACTTCATTCTCTCACATGGTGGTTTTTGGAGTTCTTTTATTATGAAAGCTTTGTATCATAAAAAAGGTTACAAACAATACTGTCATCAACCCTCATTTCTCATCTGTGTGCTTTAATAATAGCTAATATTTCGGCCGGGCCACAGTTTACCTACCAGCACCCCCCCCCCCAGCTTTGTTTATTTGTTACATCATTTGCTGAATTTGTTGGAAGCAAATCCCAGATACCATGTCATTTAGTGTGCAAATGTCTCAGGGTGAGTTTCTGAGCGATATGGTCGTGTTTGTTTGTGTGGTTTCCCTAGTGCTACAGGAGTCCTGAGCCTAGCAGACTTACCAGCAATCTCTGACTCCATCAGACACACAGGCCATCCTCAAATGTTCCTCATTATCTAGACGGTGTCTTTTTGCAGTTGGTTTATGGGCATTGGGATTAAATAAGATTGACACATTGCATTTCCTGCTCTTGTTTTCAACATGGCAATTTTAAGCTTACTTGAAATATTTACTTTTTGTTTCTATCTAGAGCCCAAAAGGCTGAAATACACAAGGGAAGGTGAATAAAACTGCCACAGCACAGCCCGCTGCCATGGCACCATTTTTTCATAAAGATTTTTTTTTTAAGGTTTTTTGAGACAGGGTCTCGCTTTGTGGTTCAGGCTGGCCCCGAGCTCAGCCTCAAACTCACATCACAGCAATCCTCCTGCCTCTGCCTCCCGAGTGCTGGGATTACAGACGTGAGCCACCACGCCCGGCACTGGTATGTGGTATTGGTTGCCGCTGGGGTGAGTCTCCATATCCAGTATTGTTATGTGGTTACCGGGGATTGAACCCGGGTCCTTGCGCTTGCAAGACAGGCGCCAGAACCACTGAGCTATATCCCCAGCCCTCTTCATAAAGATTTTCACTCAGTGCTCACCAGCAGCAATCCATAACATGCAAACAGATGGAGGGGTCAATATGTCCTCAGCGCGCAGCCTGAACCTTCCTCTGCGTAGGAACACAGATCAAGACAGGACTTCGGGTGAGTACTCGAAAAGACAACACTGCGAACTTCCTTTCCACTCTGGAGTCATTTTTGTTTTCTTGAGTAATTATTGCATCATAATGCCATCTTGTATGTTTGTATTTACATAGTAATTCCACACTTTTCTCCTTAACTATAATAAATGTACATTTTTACCAAAAAATAAAATGCTTCACCTCATGTGATTCCCTAAATGGGCCTGTGAGGGAAGCCAGGGTGGATATAGTCCCCCCTTTCCCACATCTGTGCACAATACTTTGAGAATAAGCAACTAAAGCCCCACTGCTAGTCAGCAGAGTTGAACACTTGATACGAGCTCTGGTGATACTGAAAACAATACACCACACACAAATTCAATACGGAAAATACAGAACCAACACAACACCTCTGACTAGCTGCCAGAGGGGGGATATTGTTTGTTCTTTTTAGAGTCTCCTCTAACTTTGGTATCACTCTATATCCCCAGTGTGGAAAACCACACTCGTACATCACTTATTTAGGTGCCTTCCCCAACCTCAAGAAAACTGTCATGAAGATACAACAGCTGCTTAAAGGTTTTAGCAATCAACCCCACCAGCCCCAAAATAAATATGCACCATTTCAATGGAATCATTTATAGTACATCTATCCAAGATGGCTTCCTCGTGCCATGTCTATAAACATGGAAGGATTACACTTTCCTGTTCGTCTCACTGGTGGGCGAAGTCATGAAATTCTTCTAGTCAGATTACAGAAGAATGTCTTCAGTATCCCTTCCAGATTATACTAAGCAAGGTCTAACATTTAATCAAATAGAAGACCCCATGGTATACTCCTCTACTGCACTGAAAGTCACGGAGGTGGCCTTGTGTGGAAAGGGCAGCAGCAGAAATCAAAGTGTCCTGGGATCATGAGAATGGAGGATGGTCGCTCCAGAGTCACCATGGACCTGCAGGTGAGAACAGGTATGCAAGAAGTCGACTTAGTTTGGCACTAATATTTAGGAACTGCTCACTGATGCAGCTTCTGGTAACCACTTCTGGTCATTGCAGGGCTTGTTCCTGAAGGCATTTTGTATCCGTTGAAAATTGAGCAAAAAAAGCATACAACCCAGCAGGTGAGGTGGACGGAGTGTGGTGACTGAAGGGGAGTAATGCACACTGGCTTACCTGGAGCGATGGCCTGGCCAACAGCTTCCAGAGGGGCATCTTGGGCACGAGTCACTCATCCCTCATCCAGAGGCTATTAATGCTGTGTGCTCTCTGACCAGATGCCACGAATGGCTGACAGTATCTGAGAACACAAGGCAAGTATGAACTTTGACCCTCATGGGCTCTGAAATCTAGAGAAAAAAAATAATTCAAAAATACAATTAAAATGTCACTGAGAGATACTGAGTACTTATCATATAACAAGACAACTTGATAAATCTGTCTTAAAGATTTTAAAAATTCATCCAAGGAAGGACTGGGTTAGGATTTAAAGTTTAGTGAAGACAGAACTAGACCCAGGAAAAAATGGAAAATCCAGCCAGAAGGGAAGAATTGGATCTGGATAGGTGTTTTCCGTTCACTCAGAAAAGAAATAATCTCCAGAGGATTTGGAGCGTCACCGGCGAGGCTGACAGCCAGAGACATGTTGGTGGTGAAATATGTGCTCTGAAAGAAAGAAGACAGTTAGGTTTTTCAGGAAACACAGTCAGGTTACAGATTCGGGTCTCGCTGTAAGGACCTTGAGAAGCCACTGAAATACTTAAAGTAAGGATAATGATGTGCTAATCTATCTATAATACATCATTCAACAAAGTGTTGAAAAGTGGAAATTGGGAGACCATTTGGAAAGCTACAGCCACATAGCTAGTGAGAAGACAAAGTAAATTAAAAGAGTAATGAGGAGAAATGGGATGATTACAAAATATTTAGGAAATTGATGTAAGATGATCAGTTTTCTCTATTTTCCTGAGCTAAGGAGCTTTCAGTGTTGACAATGGGACAGTTCTGGGACAACTAAGAAGATTGCTACCCTACACAGGTATTACAGTACGGCAATTGGCTAAGTCTGAGAAGTGAAGAAGAGAATGGAGTCAATCTGACAAATAAATAGAGGGTGATACTATTTACTAAGGTAGAGAGCAGTGAAAAAAGAGCCAATAAGACAGAAGAGAAATGATCTATCACTAGTTTAAGACGTGTAACCAACTGGTGATGTCAAATAAGCAGTAGCATGCAGGTAAATCTGACTTCTAAATACAGTAATATCTGAATACCATCTCTGTGCAAAAAGCTAACCTAGCACATGTTATGGGCTAACTGATCCTCCTACAAACTTAAACACTGAACTTCTGGCCTCTACTTTGCTGGTAGATGAAGACAGAGGCTGCAGGAAAGGTCAGTTCATGAGCAGAGAGCCCTCTTGAATGGCATCAGTGCCCCTTGTAATGAGACGGGACCATGCTTACCTTCTCTCCTTCCCCTCTGCCTGCAAGACTGTGAAGGGAAGATGGCCATCGGCAAAGCAGGCAAAGGGTTCTCACGTGACAGCACGGACGGCTGGGCCCTGGGCCTTTAGCTCCCTGGCTTTCAGAGCTGAGCAGTGAGATGTGTCACTTACATCCTAGCCTGTGATGTCTTCTGTAGGGTGCTGAGCAGACTCTGACAGTACATTTCTACTTCTTCAGCTCCTAAGCCAATGCTGCTGCTTGTCCCACATCATCAGGGTAGGTACTCCACTTAACAGTGTTCAAAAGGAGACAAGACTCAAATTGCCCTCAATTTGAAATGCATTTTCCCATTTTCTGGTTTGAGCCCGGGAATCTGAGCAGAGCACTGGTCATATGCCTGTCCTACCTGGCCCAGGGCCGTGCTGGTCTCACAGCTGCTCAGGTGTGTGGCCCTGGCTGGTCTTCCTCAGACTTCCCGCTCATGTCCTGAACTTTGAATCCCTCCCTGTGCTTGTCTGAACACTTCTTCTTGCTGCTCTGTCGGTCTCTGCTGAAGTCTGCCTCTCAGAGAGATCTCTAGTCACTGACTTGTTTTTTTATGTCCATTGTGTGCTTCTGAGATTGACACAGTTTTCTGTCGGGTTCATCTCTCTATTCCACTTATGGTAGTGAAAGAAAGGAACATAGTAGGTTCTCAATACATTTTCGTTCAAAACAGGAAATACCCACACATAGCCGGAACTGGGGTTTGAAAGAACTGGTCTTCAAAAGCCTCGTGCTTCAGACACAGAGAAAACAAATAGGGCCAAGTACCTAAAATTTAGGTACAAATCAGATTTCATTGTCAGAGAAGGTCCAGGACAGTCACAGACTGCAGATCAAGCTAAGGATGGGGCTCGCCGCCTGAGAGATAACTTAGTTCTACATGCCCACAAGGGCTCCCAGTACTCATTTCTGTCCTTTGAATAAAGATAACAGTGGGGCCATAGCCAGAAATGGAGTAGGGCTTTCAGATGGAAGACAAGAGGCTTGGCACGAGATAAGCAGCCTGCAGGAAGAGACTTCTTCAAGACCATTACTGGGTGACATGTGAATGCCAAGCCCACCTTTTACTTTCTTCAAATGGAGAGCTCTGTGACTCAGTCAGGTAGCATTTCCTTTATTTACTAAACTATAAATAAACATTTTTGCTGGAAGATCCCAGGAGAATAGCCTGTGACAATAACAGGAAGCACTCAGCTCCGTAATTGTGCCTCTTAATGTGCACCAAGACATCTGTCACTCGCGTCCACTTTCCTGTGCTGCCCACTCCAGATGTGACAGGAAGTCCAGTCAGTCTTATGGGAAATTAAGCAGCAGTAAGATTCAGCAGTTGTCCTAGTCTAGACTCCAGTATTGATCACAGAACAGACAAATTGAAGGGACGGAGGAGAGTGGTCTCCTTGTGTCTTGGATAGAAATGCAAATGCTCACTGGAGAGTGACCTTTAAGGGATGAAAATCTACTTTGGAAAACAGCGCATCTGTGAGTCTTTTGAAATTGCGTGTTAGTGGACAGCTAGATGTCCCCTCTCAGCTTCCTCTAATTCATTTAAGAAAGCTCCCAAGCGCCCACTCACAGGTTTTTATATGCTTCTCCTTGATGCTTATGATTCAAATGTGTGTCAAGTTCAAACATTTGTCTTCTTCTTCTCACACAGATTCAACTTGTCCAAAATTGTGAAAATGAGCCACAATCAATGAAAAACATAGAGACTTCGAAAAACTGTGTGGCAAACTCAATGTACTAGAGCCTCAGAAACATCCTTGCAAAATTAAGAGGTGTCCGTGTGGCAGAAGGACACCCGCTGTGCCCTCATTTCACATTTGTCCTGTTGTTTGAATTCTCCTAGTCTCAATTCTCTATTTATATACTAAAATAAGGTTTTATCGATATGTGTTATATAAATTTCTAGTATATATTGTCATTCCACAATAGTATTTCTCTCAGAAATGTTTATAAAATGTCTAGCTCCCAATGAAACTTTAAAGGCCCCTATTCAAAGACAACAAATTAATTACTGAAATGCATGAATCATTCCTTTCTAGTATTTTCATTACCACTGCTAACCTTTAAATACATCATTCTTGCTCAGGGTTTTCCCAGATATAAAGGATTAGAATTATAGGCCTTGATCTTACAATCCCCAAAGTGATATTATTTCCTTAGCGAAGTTGTCAATGATTATTTTGTACCTACTTCCAAAACAATAATGAAAACTTTCCAGAGACCCACAGAATTTATTACATGGTAAGAAACCTAGGAATTAATGGGGAGAGGGTTCCAAGATCCCCACAGGTGAGAAAACCTGCAAATATTCATATTTTTCTACCAAAAATGGCATCATATTTGCCCATAAAACTGCACACAAACCTCTCATAAACTTTGCATCACTCCTTAGTAATTCAGAATACCTAACAGAATGCAACTGCTATGTAAATATGTATTTGTTGTATCAATTAGGGAAGAATGACAATAATGTTATATATGCTTAGTACAGTCGTAGTGTTTTTCAAGTGCTTTTCATCCAGTTGCTCAAATCTATAAATATGGAATCCATAGATATGGAGGGGCAATTGCATATTTGGCACATTTCTATCAATGTATTGCATCTTGTCATCATAAGTGTGGCGCTTCATTTTCCACCTCACTTGATTGGTTTCTCCTAGTATTTTAACTTGTTAAGACAGATTTTGTTCATGTCATTTTCTACTCCAGACACCCTCACCTCATGCACTCTGGTGTTTACCAAATAGCGAACAAAACTGGTATGTAGCCCTTAGTCCTCAGCCTCCATTCTAGACATTCATCCTTTATTACTTAGAAACATCCATAATATTTTTTAATACTCAAATATTTTCATAATCCAACTGCCAGTAATATCCTCAGCAACACCCGTCAAATGCTCTTGAGGCAGATATCACTGTGTCCCTGTACATTTCTCAAGAATAGGTATGTGGGCTGTATTTTCAATTGAATGACTGTGAAGCTAGTTCTGTGTTCTCAGAATTCAATATAAACAAATACCAGAGTCTTAAGAAAGTCTTTTTATCAAAAACAAAGAGAGTTCTCAGAAAATTCCAGCCCAGACTTTAGCTCAAAAGTTCCCAACTTGAAGGACTCATGGATAAGCTCTAATAATGATACAATTCTCAGAAATTTACAGGCAATATATTGTGATTAGAGGAACATATTCATTTTCTTAGAATAAAAACCCCAATTCAAAAAAATCCCTATACTCAAAAAAAGCGTGGAAGGAGAGAGGCCAAGTCTAGTTAAAGGTGCCCCCAACTCACACCTCTCCTATTTTTTGTCATCATATGTTTTATTTACATGGAACAGCAATATTCCACAGGGTCTTTTCATTCTCCCTTTCTTTCTGATGGCCTAAGACAGCAAAATGAATGTTTTGTAATTTGGGCACCTTCGAAAATTGCACTTAACACAAAATTAACTTTCTCTGAGTTAATCTCCTGTTAGACAGTATTTGTGAGGATGGAGAATTTGTTGGTGTGGTGGTTGTTGAACATGAACCATGAGGCCAAAGATGAAATGAAGGACTTGCTTTTAGAAAATTAGAGAAACTATAAATGAATTGATTATAATTCAAACAAGCAACTAGCAAGACTAGACCTGGAGTTGGTCCTTGAGACTGTAATGCAAAGCAGCCAGTGCCTAAGAAAGAGATACTTCGTTCTGGGAAATTGCTTCGAGTAGCTGTGGTTGGCTACCAGTGAAAGAGTTCTGCAACCCGAGTGAGGGGGAGGATTCAGGACAATGTAGTACCTGTGGTTCCCGCCAGGAAGTTTCACTTCTACACAAAACCTCGCCTGATACAGTGACTTTAGATTGAAGTTTCCTGAAAATACTGGAACTTCCTGTCTCCAAAGGAATGAAACTCCACTTACAGATCAAAGTAAAGAACATGGGACAAGAAAAACTTAGCGTCTTCAAGCCATTTTCTGAAAAGACTCCTTATTCCTGTTGTGGTTTTCCATCTATGTATCAGCTGAGATGGGGCAAGAGAGTGCAGGTAGAAGTTATAGGGGAAAAACAATGTTTATCCACAGGGATGGAGCATACTTGTATATACTGTGGGTAATTCAATGTTATCCTCACAGAAATGGGAGAAAGAAGGGGAAGAGGGAAACTAAGAAGAGACAAAAAGAGGTGATAATTGAATGCATGCCAGTGATTCTGTGTGCTCTACCAAACAACACGGGCACAATTAAATATGGGACAGGTTTAATACCAATCAATGACTTTGACCAGTGCCCAACTGAAAAATAGATGATACTGAGAACAACTGTAGGGAAAATTGTTAGTTCCCACTGAGGGTGAATTTTTCCACTTTCAGATCCGATGTAATTATATGAAAAGGCACATTGGAAACACTGACATTGCACTGTGGCAGACAGAACCATACTCCCTGTGAAGATATCATAGCCCCATTCCCAGAACTTCTCTGGGGGGATCTAGGTGCAAATAGTCTAAGCACCAGAAACCTTAAATGCAAGGAACTTTTCCCAGTTGTAATCAATGGAGATGCAACTACGAGAAATGATCAGAGAGATGCCATGCCACTGGCTTTGGAAATGAAGGAAGGAAGCCAAAGGCCAGAGCTGGTGGTGGCTTCCTGAAGCTGGGACATGGATTTTCCCCTGGAGCTTCCAGGAAAGAACAAGCACTGTCCCACTGACTCCTGGATTTTATCCTATGAAGACCTAAATGGAACTTCTGGCCTTCAGAGTCCTAAGACACACTTGTGTTGCTTTAAGCCACTGCATTTTAAGTAATGTGCTATTGGAGCAGTAGGAATCTAACACCAACTCTGACCTGCAAGCTACAGCTCAGTATTCCTGCACTAGGATCTCAAGGACAGTTTGTAAATTAAGAATTGCTTATCTTGGTAACAGAAATTAAAAAGAAACACCACGTGTAACTCATAAGGAGTCTAGGAGCCTCCTTTCTGTAGTATACTAGGCACACATTTCATTACAGAGGTTGTGGCCAGGAGTCCTGATACTGGCTCCATCACATATTGCCTATCTTTAAATTTCTCTGCCGTAAAATGTCTCTGTGTCCTTATGATCATAGAGGGAATGGTAATCATGAAGCCCTATATGAGGAGATAGGTGATGTATTCTTTTCTCATACAGTTCAGCTATCAACTTTCCGACCCCACTGACATGCTACCTTGAGCCCATATATTTCATATCCAGCCCTGTCTTCCGACCCCATATATACCTTGAGCCCATATATTTCATATCCAGCCCTGTCTGCCTGCATGTGCTATCATCCTGCCATCATTGTCTACAGAAATGACCAACTGTCACCTTATTCAGGAAGATTTCCTGTCATCCTAATCATATTAAGTGTCCTAAATGTGCTCTTATGTTAGTGAAATCCAAAGTGGCAACTGCCATGAAGTCACTGAGCTTCTCATTGGTCTGTTGTGTTAGAGGAGGAAACTACATTAGCTATAAAAGGATAAAGATTAAAGCTCAGTGGCTTAGAAGATAAGCTTATCTCTTATTCATTGCACGGTTCTCTGGCGATCTGTGACATTCAGCTTATGGGGACACCATATTCACTGTGTGACCTCAGTTACAGTGGAAGAAGGACAAAATGTGAGAATAAGTGAGGAACTCTTTGGTCAGGCTTCACATCAGTGTGTATAACTTCTACCTGCACTCTCTTGCCCAATATCCAGGCAAAGATGAACTAGAGGCGTGGTCTGTGTATCTGGGATGTAGACCCATGAAATGTGATCTTACCAGCCTCCGCCAAACCAACTTGAGGAAAATAGGTTCATATTTCTTTTTATTATCTTTAAATAATTTTTGATTTTCAGATCATGGTAACAGCCAACTACTTCCCATTTGGCTAAAAATTAATTTTGTTAATTTGATGAAAAATTATGTCCTGCTCTTTCTTTGTCTCTTTTAGGAAATGATCAAATATTGCTTAAAAATCCTCAACAAATCCTTTACTTGCGGGTTCATTGTTCAATGGTTTTTAAAGATATGCCACCATGGGTTTCAGATTTGTGATGACAGCAGGAATTTTTCCCACCCAAAAGAGAATTCAGGGCATACAATTGGAAGAAAACTGACTATTAGTAAATTTCAGCACCACATCTCATTTAGCTAATTATACAATAGGAGCAGAAAAGTTTCCTTTAATGAAAGGAGGAAAATTACTATTTTCAGCTTTTGGAAAAGGTAATCGAGAACTCCATGTGGAGCCCATGTGCAAAAGTCACCAAAGAATATTCTACTTCTCATTTCACTGGCAAATGGGTTACAGAGGGAACCCTCTGTATTTTACTGGGAAGCAAGGCGAAGTCAAATTGTGAAGAAGGGAGAATTCAAAGATCAGCTAGACAAAGAAAGGAAACAAATTTTATGTATATAGGGGAGTGAAAGGGTGGGTAGAGCTATGGGAAAAAATGAGAATTAAATTGTGTCTTAAACTGGTACAAATACCCATTATGGAGTACAATTATGATGTGCATATGTAATGTACCAATAAAGACTTCAATTAAGAAAAAAAAAAAACGATCAGCTAGACAAATGGTAACTTAGTAACCAGAGAAATACTCGCCTGTTAGCAATGTTAACAGCTAGAAAAATGCAGGTTATTAATGCTTATGGGGAGACTGTGTCCTGGGACAGTCTGCAGTTTCAGAGAGTGAAAAATTACGTGGCTTTACTGACAGTCTAGGGCCTTACATATTAACACTGAGAGAGTCAGTAAAAAATTAATGTCTACTACTGTTTCTCTTCCCAGAAGTAACCATTTGTAGGAAAATTGATGCACCTTGAAATCATGGTGTGAAGTGGTGTAACCCAGACACACAAGCTTCAGTATTACATGCCTTCTCTTGTATGGGAAACCCAAATGATAAATGAAGAGCAAAATAAAAGATAGATTATAGGAAATAGACAGGTAGATCTTTCTCAAATGGGAAGAGGTACAAGAGATGGAAGGAGCGGGAGTGGAAGAGGAACTGGTTATTTTAAGAAGAAATTAACATGTGTTCCTTCCACGTGCCAATTGTGTACAAAAAAAGGTTGCCACCATCTATTGTAAACATGTATCAATAAAATATATTTAAAGAATATATATGTTTCCCCATCCTTCATCTTCAGCCACAGCAATCACAAATATTTTGGGTAAATGTCGTTGCATAAGTCTGGGCCTCTGAATGAGAAAGACACAGAGAAAGCTTCCAGCTCACACACTAATCTTGAATGTATGCTGGAGGTGGGGCTGGTTGTCTTAAACCATCAAAAACACTTCAGATTTAGTAAGTAGCAAATGAAAAGTTTCTTTGGTTTGCAAATATTTTGTAACTTTATTATTTTTAGTATGGATTTTTCATGCATATTGATCACATTCATCATAGGGAACTTGTACATGGTGATAATATGTCTTGATTTTTCTTTTTTTCCCCATTCCCCTCTCCTTCATTCAGCCCTTCTTCCCCTTATTTACAAAAGGTTTATTTACATTATTTCCTTCCATTCTTTTTTTGTACTTTTTTCATCTTTCCCTCCTACCTGTCCTTTTGTTCCCTTCTCAATGGAAAATGTTCTTCCTACTTCCTAATATCTATTCTTTATCTTTCTCATTTTTTACTCTTCAGGTTTCTCACACAAGAGAAACAATGAGATATTCAAACTTATGTCCAGTTTATTTAACTTAAGATTATGATTTAGAGGTGTATCAATTTTATTACAAATTACTCAAATTTGTCCTGTATGGGAGAGTAGTATTCTATTGCATATAAATTCCACAATTTCTTCACTCCTCACATTTTCATAGGCGTATGGGCTCTTTCCAAGATTCAATTATTATGAATTGAGCCATTATAAACTTGGCTATGCATATATCACTGTGGTGTGGTGCTTTTAACTCTTTCAGGAAGATACCATAAAGGGAAACAGTAAATCAAATGGAAACTTTGTTTTAGTTTTTAGAAGTCTCTGCACTGTCTTCCACAGTAGTTGTACGAAATTACATTTCCATCAATAAAGGACAAGATTTCCTTTTCCCCAAAATCTTCAACATCTTTGTTATTGATTGATTTCTTGGTGGCAGCCATTCTTTCTAGAATGAGATGGAATCTCAATGTTATTTAAATTTATATTTCTTAAATGACCAGAGATGTTGAACACTGTTTATGTATTTATTTGCTGCTTGAAATTCTTCATGAGAAATGTCTATTCATTTGAGATGCCCGTTTTGGGCTTAGGTCTTTATATTTGAGGGGGTCAGAATATTTTAGTCCTTTATATATTCTAGATGTTAGTTTTTTGAGGAATAGCCAGTAAAAATTTTTGTCCAGGGCTGGGGAGTTAGCTCAGTAGTTCTGGCACCTGTCTTGCAAGTGCAAGGACCCAGGTTGGATCTCCACTAACCACATACTATACTGGGCATGGAGACTCACACCCAGCAGCAACCAGTACCACATACCACAGTGTAGGGCGTGGTGGCTCATGCCTGTAATCCCAGCACTCGGGAGGTAGAGGCAGGAGGATTGCTGTGATGTGAGTTGGAGGCTGAGCCCAGGGCCAGCCTGAACCACAAAGCAAGACCCTGTCTCAAAAAACCTAAAAAAAAAAAAAAAAATTGTCCATTCAGTGGGTTATTTTTCACTATTGATGATTTCTTTTGCTGCATAAAGGCTTTTTAATATGGTAAGATCCCACTTGTTGATTCTTCATAATATTTCCTGTGTGGTTTGGGTTTGTTTGTTTGTTTTAATAGTCTTTGCCTACAACTATGTCTTACCTACTCTCTTTTTCAGCTGATTAAGTGTTTTAATATTTAGACCTTTAATATATTTTGATTTTACTTTGTTGCATGGTGGGAGATAAGGTTCTAATTTCAGACTTCATTACGTAGAAAACCACTTTTCCCAGCAACATTTACCAAGGAGCTACCTTTCTTCCGGTGAAGTGTTTGCCTCCTTGGTCAAAGATAAAGTATCTGAGAGTGCTTCAAGTTGTTTTTGTATCTTCTATTCTGTTCCCTTGATCCTCAAGTCAGGTTGTTTTGCCAGTCCCTTGCTATCTTTATCACAGTAGCTTTGTAGTACAACTTCAGTCAGGGATTCTGGTGTTCCTTGCCTTTTTCTGCTTTCCCAGAATTGCTTTTGCTATTCTAAGTTTCTTCTGGTTCCATACGAACTTTTCAGTTAATTTCTCTAGTTAGGTGAAGTATTTTATTGCTGATTAGGACTGCATCAAATCTGTATACCAGTTTCGGAAGTAAAACCATTTTCATTATATTGATTCTGCCTATTAAAGAACACAAAATATCTTTCCATTTTCTGATATTCTTTTCAATCTCCTCTTTTAGTGTACTGTAAGTTTAATATATAGATTTTTTACTGCCTTTGTTAGATTAGTTTCTAAGTGAGTCTTTTGATGCTATTGTCAAGGATGTTATTTGTCTAATATCTCTCTTGATGAGTCTTTTATATGTATACAAGAATGCTATTGATTTTTTAATGTTGACTGGTACCTTGATATATTGTTGAATTTGATAATTAATTCTAGAAGTCTTCTGATGGAATTTTTGGGGTCTTCTACATACAGTATCATGTCATTTGCAAATAACAATGACGTCTTCCTTTCCTATCCCTACTCCTTTTAATTCATTTTCTTGTCTTATTGCTCTGGCTAGTGTTTCTAGAACTATATTGAGCTGGAGTAGTGACAGTGGGCATACTTGTTTTCTTCCTGACTTTAGAGTGAAAGCTTTTAGTTTTTGTTCGTTGCTTGGCTTTTCTGTCAAGAGACTTATTAATGTGTTTTGTTACTTCCACTGCCACCATTTCACAAACCTCAACTGGGTTTTTTAAAAATTTCTTTGACCTAATTCCCTCTTTAATTTGCCTTAAGTGAGTTAGGGACTTTGAGTTGCACCTTGCTTCCATGCTTTCTCATTTTCTATTTTTTATGTTGTTTTCTGAAGAGAGGCTTCTAAATTGCTTATGGTGGGTAGTTTTATTACTAGTACTGAAACCTCTTTAGGAAATGACTAGTTTTCAGAGATATCTTGCAAGCATAGCTGGTTTTTTGAATCTTTCTTGAGATTCTGCCTCTTCAGTTTATTAGGGATGAAAGATGGCTGTTATTTGACCTAGCATTCAGTTCTTTGGTACTGGATTACACAATCATTTATGACCCCAAGACAATCTAGGTATTGACATACAAAGAAGATCTATTGACCACATCAGTTATGTCACCTTGGCTAACAGCACAGTCAGTAAGAACAATAATTTCAAGCACAGACTAGAAGATGACAAACTGTGATAACTAATAATTTGCCAATGTTAGCAATAGATATGACTTTATAATTATATAACAAAATCTAATATAAACCAGAAAACTATATACAGTAAATACTCATTCAATAGAGATATTTTACCCTGAGTGGAAAAATTTTAAAGGGATAGGAGGAAAAAATAGAGAAATAGAAAAAGAGAAAGACCTTAAAAGCAAGGCTCAAGGACAAAGGAGGATTATCCAAGCCCTGAGAATGAAGAAGACAGGAGGGGAAGTAGGGAGGATTAAACAAGAACCAAATAAAGTGAAGAAACTAAAAACAATATTTAAACTCTTGAAAAAGAAAAGTAAACATTCAAAAAATATGAACAATAGGACCGGGGATTTAACTCAGTGGTTCCAGCACCTATCTTGCAAGTGTAAGGGCCCAGGTTAGATCTTCGGTAACCACATACAATACTGGTGTGGAGACTCACGCCCAGCAGCAATCGTACCACATACCACAGTGCCGGGTGTGGTGGCTCACGCCTGTCATCCCATCATTAGGGAGGCAGAGGCAGGAGGATTGCTGTGATGTGAGTTGGAGGCTGAGCTCAGGGCCAGCCTGAACTACAAAGCGAGACCCTGTCTCAAAAATAAATAAATAAATAAATAAAATATGAACAATAACAACAATAATAACAAAAAGCCAAGAAGAAAATTCTTTATGATTTCAAGCCTATGATTTTTTTCTCGGGTCTACATTTTTGTTGTCCTGTCAACTCAGGGCACAATTGCTGTCCCTGGTAGACAAGGGACATAGTCAGAACCCTGATCCATGCAGAATGATTCCAGAAAGCCTGCAGTAGTACTAGAGCAGGGTGTTGGATAATCCCAGCACACCTGTGGTAGGATTAAGAAGATATTGGTTGAGATACTTTTAAATATATAGTTCAGGCTGATCCTGGCCTCTGCTTGTGGGTTTGGGGGCTAAGTCATTCATTCTACAACACTGGTTGTCTCTCACCAGCCTGACAATTTCTTTCTGATTCTCAAAGCCTCCAGGGTAGTTCCTCATCCAGTTATTGTAGGACTCCAACACTGGGAGGCCTGAAATGAAGCCGTCCTAGGCTGCTCTGACTCCCAGATTCAGTTGACCTATCCCTAAAATAGTGTCCAAACAGGCACCTTCTCCATGGGGACAGAACAGCCGCTCAGACTGGAGTCATTCACCAGCCGTCATAGGTCACACCAGGCTCTGATCCCATCCACTGGTTCTTTCTACCTGAAGGCCTCTGGAGTCACTGACCACATTGTGTCCCTATAGATTCAATCCTCCTGTATCATATCCTGAGCCAAGAGCTGGGTAGGAAGTGCAGTTTGCTGCTCTTATTTTCTGTTGCATTGAACTCTGTATCTTCACTTTTTTGCGGGGTCCAATTCTCCTTTCAGATTCTGTCTGGGCCCTGGTGATCTGCCTCCTTCTTTCTTTTCTTTTCCAAGTTGTTACTTTCTCATGTCTGCATTCCAGATCTTGAAGAGGTTCCATCTGTTGCTGCTGACCTCTCTGCCTTCTTCCCAGAAATTGATTTACAAACCTTAAAAGCCCAATTAATGTAGTTTACCCAAAAGGAAAACTGTTCATATACAGCTGGACCTAAGTGTTAACATAGGATCACTGTGATGTATATTTTCTTTTTATACCTCTTCTTTCCTTTACATTTTTTTCTTCTAAAGAAAACTCTTCTAAAGTAGGAGAAAAATGAGATTAGACTTATATCTTACCGAAGTAGCAAACTTCAGTAGCTAAGAGAATATTTTCAAGAAAAATTGTGATATTGTTTTGACTGCCTTGTTTTGAATCACAGTTATCTCTCATGTACTAGTAACCAAGGGAATGCTGCTCTCTCACCAGCCAAATCCAGTTATTCCCTCACCCTAAGAATCAGAATTGCACTCATCTCTCAACCCCAGATTGTTGGGGAGAGTGGGGAACATGGCTTAGTAAAAGAAAATTAGAATTCTGTACCCAGGAGCACTCACGAACAGCAGGAAAAAAGTGCCAAAATAGTCACTCAGACACACCCAGTCCAAATTAGGGCACCGCACTAGATCTTGCATAAGATCTCTTCCAAGTTTCATAGTTAATGACTTTAAGTTTCATTTCTTCAAAATATATTCCAAGTGTGCACCTATTTTCACAAATATGGTAATTAGTTTCTCTGCTACTAAATATCCTTACTTAATTTTTAAGTGAAAAGAAAGTGGTGGAACATTCTGTTGTCTGTTTTCTTTGATGATTCTCCTCACATGGACATCTCCCAGCATCTAATGGTTTTCTACTCTGTCTGTATGCGAATGAACAGGCGGGAGGGGTATGTAGCCTATTGCAAGCACTGTCTTCATGAACTCAAAGCTATAAAGTAACCACAAATCCACTTAGGGACAATAAACTTTGTCCCTTCTTTCTACTCAGGGATTTTGAGAGAATATAATGTGTAGAAACTCTTTAAACCTTTGGAGAAAAGGTGCTATAAAAATCTAAGTGATTATTCATACCATTATCCAACACAAATTGAACTTTTATCCCTTAGAGACTGTTTCATTGCTAATTTCACTGACAGCAGTTGATAAAGTTGACATTTGGTTTTAATGACAGTGGCTAATAAGCTGTCAGAAGGTTTCACAGTCTTATCAAGTCATATATTACATTACAAATACTAAAAATTACTGTTGGAATTAACATAATCTGCTTTGGACACTCCATTGAATTAATCTGATATCATGCTTCAACTTTAGTGCTTTTGTTCTTTTTCACTCGAGAGAGACTCACATATTTATAGAATATGAAGGTGAATGTTTATGAAGTCTTCAATATTTGGGTGTGCATATTCTGTGTAGATACTTCTGATGCTGAATATTCAAGCTATGTCAGAGTGACTGGCATTTGTTGGATGCTTTGCACTTTTGAAAACAGACTCAGCACCTGACTCTACTTGAACCCTTTCATAATTTCCAATTTTTGAGACCACTTCAATCACTATGATGGAAAGAAAGTAGCATTTAAAGAAAATTGGAAATAAAACCATGATAATTACTTCTTTTTATTGAGAACATTCTCTAGATCAATGTTGTTCATAATTATTAATTTCATCCTCATCACAACCCTTTGAATTAAATCTATCAACTTAAACTCTGTGCCAGCAATTGACAGAAATTCAATTCTGATTGGCGAATACAAGGAACGGATTTTGTTAACTTGTGTGCAAGTGTAGGGCAAGAGCCAGGCACTCAGAGCTGGCTCAAGCAAAGGCTCAAGTGGTTCCTGCAAACTTCCTTTCAGACTGCATCTTTTAAGTAGGTTTTCTTCTCAAAGGTCTATGGTGGCTGTCGCTAGCTCAAAGATAGAGCAGGAGAGAAGAAAATCTACTTCTTCCTCAACTCAGAAAAGATAAACATATCTCTGTTTTCTTGTTTATGATTGGCTCAATTTAAATCACGTGATCATCAAAGTCTGACAGATGGAAGGCATTCATTGACTTACACTTGACCTTTCTCACATGTTGCAACTGGAGGGAAGGATTAAAGATGATTTTACCTAATGTATAGGAACTGAGAGGATGAGGGGGATGAAGTTATGAGATAACAATGTGACGTTGTTGTCATGATGGTGGAATGAAGGGTAAGAATGAGAACTGTGGTGATATCAGTCAATGCACGTGACAGATTGGCATTGTCTCCATTTTATTCAAGGAAGATGAGTGACTGGGTAAAATCATACATCTGATGAGTGACAGAACCAGAATTTACAACAATGCCCCAGTGACTCAAAAGTTAATGCTGGAAGTCTTTGTAAATACAGAAAAATGGTAGCACAGGGCTGGACAAGAAGCCTAAGAAGGAAAAGTTCTGAGTGTTCACTTCCTCTAGGAACTAGAAAATAGCACCACCTGTGATGTACTTAACATAGACACTATCCTGAGATGCAAGCACCTTCTAGGAAGGGAGAAGGAAGAACCTGACTTGGAAGGAAGGAGAGGCTGAAGGGAGAAAACTGGCATCATGCTCCATCCAAATTTTGCTGTTTTCCTATCTTTAGAATGAAGTTAGGAAAATCATGTGACAGCTCTAAAATGTGAGATAAAAGAAAAATGTCCCCTCACTCTTCCACATTAGAATCCAATATAAAGAACTGGCATAGTCTAAGATGTTTTTATGAACTATCGTGTGATCATCTAAGTCCAGTTATCAACTACTATGAAACTAAAGAAGGAATTACAGCTCACACTGTAGCACTAGGCAGAGAAAGACATTTTCATGTTTAGCCACTTTATTTGAATGATTAAATCTGTTAACATTTACAAAGACTTTTTGGACATGAAATGTTGGAACCTTCATACATAGTATTAATTGACTCCTTGTTACTTTTTTGACTTATCTTCCACTGACCCCCAGAATGTTGGAGTACCTCAGGGCTCTGGCTAAATTATGGCTCATTCCCCTGTCCATCCTCCTTTGATGATCCCATCTAGTCCTTCACAAGACCTAGGACCAGGAGTTTATCTCAGCGGCATCGCTGCCCACCTTGCATGCACAAAGTCCTGAATATGATCCATAGTACTGCAAAAAAAAAA
This sequence comes from Petromus typicus, assembly GCA_004026965.1. NCBI lineage: Eukaryota > Metazoa > Chordata > Mammalia > Rodentia > Petromuridae > Petromus > Petromus typicus. The sequence goes on along the minus strand of PVIR01018812.1, from coordinate 3,942 downwards.
AAAGTTTTGTGTACCAGTAACTGCCAAAGTAGATCAGTAAGTCATCTCCATTTGGATTTCCAACTTCATATGTGTAAAATAAAATTGTATGTTCATATTTTCAGTCATTTCTTCCAATATAATCCTTTCTTAGTTTTTCTCATATCAATGATTTTTTTTTTTTTTTTTTTGAGACAGGGTCTCGCTTTGTAGTTCAGGCTGGCCCTGAGCTCAGCCTCAAACTCACATCACAGCAATCCTCCTGCCTCTGCCTCCCGAGTGCTGGGATTACAGGTGTGAGCCACCACGCCTGGCACTGTGGTATGTGGTGCTGATTGTTGCTGAGGTGCGTCTCCATGCCCAGTATTGTATGTGGTTAACCAGGGATCGAACCCGGGTCCTTGTGCTTGCAAGACAGGCGCCAGAAGCACTGAGCCAAATCCCCAGCCCCTCAATGATTTTGTTCTTGATTCCTGTCTCCTGCATTTCCCAAATCTGGTGAATCTAAAAGTCTTCTTGACCGCTTTCATCTCTACATCACAGCCTGCACCTTTCCCTTTTGTCCCGACTACCATCATCTAAGCCCAGCCCTCTGGTGTCTTCCTTCGCTAACCCTATAATCACCTTCTAACTGGGCCACTGACGCCACTCCTTCCCCTGAGGTCTACTACACATGAGGTGGCCACATCGCTATCTTCAAAGTGCATCAGTTCATCTGACTCCCCTGTTCCAAGCTTCCCAACAGCCTCCCATCCACTCTGGCTCACTGATTAAATCCACACAAGCTACATCTGCACCCTTTGCCATTTCGTTTCCTACCACTGTTCTAGATCACCATACTTTAGCTTTCCCAGTCTTCTTTCACAGCCTAGGATTCCTTTACACTGTGAGGATGTTCTCAGAGACAATTCCTTCAGACTATGCAGACCTCAGATGAGACACAAATCCTCACAATAGATCTTCCTCGCCACCCAAATTAACAAGTCCTAATGCTTCTCCCACAGCACTTTAACTGTTTGTATAATATTTATCATCATATGATATTTTACATTTATTTAATTTGTTCATTGAAATTTTTGTTCCCATTACAATATGTTATTCATGATCAAAGACTTTACACTATTAATAACTGTATTACCCAGAACTAGAAAAATGTCAATCACTTTTAAGTAAATGAATAAATGTTAGACTAGGTAAACTAAGGAGTGATGAATTATGTGATTTATTTGAAATCCTGGGGCACCTGTGCAGGAAGCTTGCTACAGCTGACTTCACTGTCTGTAAGATTACTAACAGTAAGGAAGAACAAACCAGGAGCCTCGATTTCCCTGAAATCCAAGAGTGAATCCAATCAGTCTTTATATTGGGCTAATCACAGAGTGCCCTCAGGATTTCCTATACTTATGAGCTGTAATTCTGTTCTCAGTAAGAGTTGTGAGGTGTTGCAGGGAAAGCTGGATTCCACCAGCAGCCAGGAAAATTCCTCACCTTCACTCCGACGTCATGTGCCCTTGATTAAGTTATTCATTCTTCCTGCTTTGCTGTTTTTGCAACTGTAAAGTGACTTTAATAATAATCCATCCCACTGAGTTGTGAAACATAATAAAACTAAACAAGAAACCTGGTAATTGGAAGGAGCCCAACATATGCTACTTCCACTTCTCTTGACTTGTAACCTCATTTGTCATCGATGATAATCATTTTCACAGTTCTTGCTGAGAAGAGTGTATTCACCAGACACTACAGGTTCTCAGCTGAGGAGCTGGCATAAAGGAGGACACTTTGGGTCTCTGTGGCTGTATTCCACCTGCCCGTCCTGGCACACATTCCTTCCTTCCCCACATGCTCCTGGTCTGTGAGATGAAGCTGCAGAGATGTTATAACAGACTCATTCTCCTTCCGGATTCTGGTTAGGTTTGATCAATGGACAACATCCACAGAAGAGTGGGGGGTAAGAGGAGAATGCAGCACTTTCCCCACCTCCCTAAGGTGGATGAGACCTAAGCACATCCTTCCGTGTGGTACTGGCCCTCTCCTCTCTGATCTCCAGTAACTCCTCCTCCCCTTTAACCCTGCAAACAGAGTCACTACACATGCTGCAGGTTACCACCCTGGCAGTTGCTCCATGGTGCTCTGTTTCCCTCTTATGATGTTAGGAACTGCACTGAAATCCATGGTTTAAGTCCTGGAGGCCCTGGGGACCAGCAGAACTGCAAACAACACTTCTGCGATCATCCACACTCTCCTGGTGAATTTGGTTCTGACTCCTCCCCCCACCCCCTCCAAATTCTTCCTTGGTAAGTCTGAAGGTAAACTCCAGCTAAAATGGAGATCCATAACTGCCTCCTCATGTCTGACTTTAATGTCACTTCGTTGCAAACCACACGTCACAGAAATTTTGAAGAAATATTTTGAGGAGATTAGAACACATAGTCACTTCCACACGTAATTATTTACACATTTGTTCACACCACTTAGACAGCACTGCCCAGACCATTGGGAGGAGCTGGTTACCATGTAATGATGAGCCGTGGAGAGCTTTAAGGACCAGACAGCACATTGCCTTTGACCTAAATAGCTATTCAGGCGGGTACCTGCTTCCTCTCCGGCACAGCTCCTGCTTCCTGCCCAGCCTGCCTGGCTGAATCTCAGAGGCCCTCCCCTGGGACAGCCCTTCCTATCTGCTCAGATAGCAGCAGATGATGTGATAGACCGAGGCAGGCAGTCTGGGCCCAGCCTCTTGCTCATACCAGTGCTTGTGTAGTTCTGTCACCAAAGACTAAACCTCCTTGATTCTCCATGACCCCAGGTGACTAAAAACAGGGCACAGTTCAAATCAGAAAAGTCCATGTGAGAGGAACATGTCACAAAGCCCAGTGGCACAGGGAAGGAAGACTGTACAACAACTACTACTGCTGCTGCTGTTTTTCTCAAACCTTTCAAATTTGGAATGATCTCTGGGTTCCTGTTTTTGACTTACCTTTTTAAAATATTTTCTTTCAGTTTTTATTTAATTGGTACATGTTTCTGGTGATGACATTCTCTATGGAGAATTGATACCCGTACATAATACAGCCAGGTCCTTTCTCTAATCTACCATGGAGGCGCACACACTCAACAAGGCAAATCATAACTGGACAAATGGAGAAGGACTTTGTGGCACCGTCATCCAATAAGTAATGATCAGATCAGGCCTGACTCTGCTTTGATATCCTTGATTCGTCCTTTTATGGTTCTGACATAATAAACAAATAAATATAGGTAATATGTAGAGTGAAAGACTAGACAGAGGACCTATGGCCCTCATAGGAAGTGATAGTTAGTCACCTACCCGCACTGTGTAGGCTGAACTTAGTGACTTCCTTCCAAGTAATAGAACAAAGAAAAAGGAAAAGTAACTTCACAAGGGAAAAATCTAGCAAACCCTACCTCAAACAAATATTATTTGTTAATATTGCACTAAGAAGCATATAGACATCATATGCCTTGATATAATGTGATAAGCATATTTCATGTCTATGTTTTCCTTTCTGAAGGCCAATAGCCCAAACCTGGCAGTGAGAAACAATGCAGTCTGAAAGCAGCTGACAGAGGTTCTACAAAGTACCTGGTTAGTGCTTCTCAAAATTCTCACAGGCATGAGAAACAAAGACTGAGACTAGAAGAGAGAACAGAGATGAGGAAACTAAACAGTGTTATATCTGGGTTGGATGAATCTCAAAAGACAGAAAGATCATCACTAGAGGAAAGAAATCAAGAATTCAGTGAACAGTAGTTTACCCATATTGACATGTAGACTGTAATAATATAAAAAAATTATTAAATATTCAGTGAGGGCCATAGGAAAATCTCTATCTGTATTACTTTACTCTAAATTTACAACTAAAGATAAGCTGTTTTTATGTGAAAGCTGGAACCCTTCAGTAAAATCTCCCTGCAATACCCTCCAGCAGACTGCCGTGT